>JAPYZL010017428.1:0-15979 GCA_030522825.1 Platygaster orseoliae
TTTAACACTGTGTATATCTATATATTGAAATCTGCTGCGGACGCTTTTTTACCTCAGTTCCGCAACTAGGCGATGAGCGTCCTTATTATAGTGTTCTTGGCTACATCACTATCTATATCTACTACCGGTCACCGGCGTTTGTTTTGGAAAATAACAGCATAATGGCAGAATCCAGAGATTTGAGTGGAAATTGGCGTCCCCTTGAGAAAAATCCCTATGTATTTACCGAATTGATCAAACATCTAGGTAATCAACGATTCGAATTCTACCCTCGAATTTGACAACAAAAAAAATTTTTCAAGATTTTACCTTTTTTTAAATAACTTTTAAACTTTACCTCTTGGCTTTTAAAGGTGTCAAAGGAGTTCAAGTTGAAGAATTGTGGAATTTGGACGATGAGCAATTGAACGAATTTAGGTAATTTTATTTGCAACTTTTAACCTCGAAATGTTTGTTTACTGTTGGCATATTTTTATAAATCATCATTTTTTTCTATTTGTACAGGCCAATTCATGGGTTTTTCTTGCTATACAGTCAATACTTGCAAAACGACAAATCAATAGGAATTGTTCTAGAAAATAAAACTGAAAGAATCTTTTTCTCTAAGCAGGTAAACAAATTTTTGTTCACCAATCGCAGTCATAAATGAACAAATAAAAAAATTGAAAAATATGAATATATATGTAATTCAAGAAATGAAAGGCAATAAATAGAAAAAAGATATATTATTTAGATATATTTTATTAGTAAATTTAATATTTTAGTTCATTTTTTATTTTGAGTAAAAAGATTATTTTCTTGACCATGAATAAAAATCGCTCAGTTTTGTTATCAAATTTTGTAAAAGTATTCAATAATGTATGATTTTCATTTGATTATTTAGCATCAAAACCATTCGTAAATTTTAGTTTAATGATACTAGATTAATTAATCTAACAATTTTTTAAAGACCATTTTCCTTTATATATTTTTTTATTATTTTCATCAAACATTATTTTTTGTTTTTTCATTTATTGTACTATATTTTTTATACATATGTATTTTTTATTTAGAAGAAATTTAGTTTTTTAGGAATAATTTTAATATACTTTACAACCCAGGATCATACAAAATTCATTAAATAATTTAAAATTTTTAAAAGTTGAAAAATTACTGTTCACATTCTATATTTCTTTTCCAGTTATAATAAACAAAGTTGAATATATCATAGAGCTAAGAATGTGAAGAATTAAACCACTGAAAAACTTTATATATTTGAAAAATATATTTAAAAGTATATTTGAAACTTATCTAATTTTTTAAATTTATTTTTTGCATATTTTTTATATTCTTTAGCCAACAAAAGAATTTTTGAAAGTTTCATCAACCTCTCCAATAACAAAAGTTTTTATGATGTCACTAAAACTATTCAACTTCAGTCATTTCATTGAATTTCCAAAAAATTAACAATCTCTGAAGCAAACAAATATCTTACCAATTTTATAACAATCATAATTTGTTATACTATATGTTATCTTTTGCAGTTTGTGTGTATGGAGAAATCATTTGGAGCAAAGTTATTTCTGATCAAACACACATACTTAAAGTAACATTTGAAATCTAAGCAATTCATTCCATCTGTTAAATAAACTTACTGTAAATGTTTCACAAAGTCCAGCTCAAAAGTTAGAGATTTGAATCATTTTTTGACAGCACTTTCAAAATTTTTAAATCCAATAGTTACCTAAAGTTCATAATGTTTAAAATGAACAGAAAAAATTAATCCTTGAAAATAAAATAGATAATTTTAATAACAGGATAGAACTATATTTTACTAATTATGTAATATTATCGTTTAATGAAATAAATATGAATTTGCAATTTTTTATCAAGATAAAAGTTGCGTAGAGTATTTTATTGGAAGTGTGGTATTTATTCTATTTATATATTTATCATGTTGGTGCCACTTCCACTTACTTTTTCAATAAATGTATGATTTTTCTAGGCCACTGTTTTTTGTGAAAAATTTCGAATGTATTAAATTGTATCCTTCAAACATTCGGTTTTTAGGTGATAAATAATGCTTGCGTGACTCAAGCAATTTTGAGTATTTTGTACAATTGCAAACACCCTGAAGTTTTACTGGGACCAACATTAGACGAATTCAAAGGTTTTTGTCAATCTTTTGATGCGAATATGAAAGGTCTTACATTAAGCAATTCTGATGTCATTCGAGAAATTCACAACTCATTTTCTAGGTATGAAACTTGGCCTTCATAAATATCATTTTTTTTAATCTCATGTGTTCGAATATTAATTATTTATGAATAATATTGAATGTAATGCATTATAACTTTTTGACACAGTTTTGCCATTTCTAATAGGAAAATTTTAACCTAACAAGAAGTTGTAACTTAAAAATTACAAGTCAAAAGTAAATTCACAATGATTATAATTTATTATAAAATTGAAAAACAGGAGTTCCTAGTTGAAAATATGTCTTCTTTTATTCAAATGTTGACAAAAACAATGGTAACATTACAATTAAGAGTTTTCACTATAATTACTATGATTGTTTGCAGCCAAACAGCTTTTGAACAGAAAACGACAGAACCTTTGAGAGACGAAAAGCTGCATTTTATCAGTTATGTTCCAATCGACGGAAGACTTTACGAGCTTGATGGTTTGAATGATGGGCCAGTGGATTTGGGGCCTTGTAATGTTAATGAAGAGTGGTCCAATACTGCAAAGCCTTTTTTACAAAAAAAAATTAATGAGTAGGTATTTTTCGTGTTTATACATTTAAAAAGGAAATAATACACTATAGATTATGCTAGAGAATTTGGGAATTACGAGAATATTTGAATATTATATTTGTGACCTGGAATGAGGAAAAGGGCTTTAGGTCCTGAATTTGTAAGATTCACTTTCTAATATCGTTGGAATGATTTTTTTTGTGAATTTCCGAATGAAGGCTATTTTTTCTTGTTCCAGGTCACATTCTGAATAACTACATAGTATTTCAAAACTCAAAATAGTTGATCCAGACGTTGAATTTGAAATTGTCGTGGATTACTGCAAAGATTTTTTATAGTTTTCAAAACAAGATTATTGTAAGGAAAATTAAGAATAAAATATCTTATTGCAAGTTTTGGCACTATGCCGATTTTGATAAAAATCACAATAAACTAAAATTATTTAAATTTCGAGGCTTATTAAAAAACTTATTTCAAAATTTTTATAGACTATTAGCAAGATTTCCGATTGTTTTCAAAACAGTGTTATTTTACTACGAAAACAGTTCTCGAATTCTGAGAGATTTGAAAAAGTTTTAGAAAATATAAAAAATTTTTAAAGTTCAGTAGACTCGAAGAATTTCTGGAATTTCTTTTTTCTGCAGTGAGATTAATTTTTTTTTCTTGGATTCCCAAATTTGAGTCTTCATTTTTCAATTATGATGGTATTTTTTAAAAAGGTTAAAGTTACGAAAATTTTCATAATTACTATTTATAATCAATGATATTTTCATTATTCTAAATTTAATTCGTATATCAACAGATATAATCAAATTTTTTGAAATTTTGAAGTAGAATGAATTCCCAAATTCTTGAATTTAGAAAAAAAAAATTTAATACATTCCTGGTTTCTGGACAATATATTTTAAACTAACAAAAAATATTTGTTAATCTATAATTACAACTAATTTCGTTACATGAAATGAATTTTTAGGTTTCAAAAGGCAGAAATCAATTTCAGTTTAATGGCAATAATTCTCGACAAAAAAATGTTATATGAAAGAAGAAAAGCTCATTGTTGTGATCCTAATGAATGGTCAGGACTTCAAATGATGATCGATCAAGAAATCAGAAAATCCAAACAATATCAAATTGAAAATATTCGAAGAAAACACGACTACAAGCCATTGATAATGGAATTGTTAAAATGTTTAAGCGAAGATGGAAAACTTCTTCCTTTGTATCAAAAAGCAAAATGCGCTGTGAATTCAGGTCAGTTTATTTTTATCTTTAAAAATAATGTGGAAAACGCTTTCGCTCTTGAAATAGTAATAGCTAATTTTTTTTACAGATGAAGATTGAATGAGATGTGCAAAGTCAAAAGTGAAAAAAGTACAATAAAAAACAACTCAGGGATATATTTATGTTGTATGATTATTTTTTCATATAATGCAAATTCCCGATGTTTAATGTTTGAATCGTAAAATGGTGTACTGTATTTTTGGTAGAATAAATGCCATTTTTCATAATGTATTTTTGATTATTTCGTTATTTCAATGTATTTTTGAAAAACTAAAATTACAATAAATATAGAGAATTTAAAATTTCTAAATTTTAATTTCTGGATTTAAAATTGAATCGCAAAATGAGTGAATAATCAAAAATTTCAAAATTTGTATTGAACGATTGAAAATAAAACAATTTGAAAATGTATGTTTGAATAAAAAAGTACACTTAACTGCTATCGATTATAAATTATTACGGATTAAAGAAACATCAAAATTATAGAAACAATTTTTATTCATTCAATTCCATGTATAACATGCTTCACTTATTTTAGTAAGAGTAAAAAACTTTTGCTCAATATAATATTGACTTAGCTAATACGCACCAACATTAAGTAGCAGTATCAGTAGCAGTAGTAGTAGTAGTGTTCATCAAACTTCTGATTCTTGCCAGTGTACGATGGTTGGGCAAGGGCAAAAATTCCAGTTCCCTCATCAATTGGTAGCTCGAAGGAGATTTCGAGTAGATCTGCAAACAGTTGGAAATCCATTCCTTCGAATACCTCACACCGTTTTTCGAGTTGGCCTTGGCATTGTTTAAAATCATTTTTACAGTTTCTTGCTGCTGCATCCGAACATCCAGTCTCTTCATCTCATTCTCAATTGTATTTTCTTTTGCACGGTTACTCAATTGAGTTTTGTACTCTTGTACTTTTTGATTCCATCTTTTACAGGCTCTGTTTTTGTTGTAAAGTTCTTTCTTCAAGTTTTGTATTTTCATTCGTAAGAAATTTCGTCTTATTCCGTCACTGCCTGAATAATTACTTATCCTTTGAGGCTGTATCTGTATCTTTGGCTGCGGCTGAGGCTGTGGCTGGGGCTGAAGCAGGACGAACTGCTTTTGCTGCGTTGTGCTTGAAACTGACGAGACAAATTTGCAAACAGCCTGATTTTGTTGATTGACTGGAAAATTTGCATGGCGCAAAGTGCCATTGTTTTCTTTGATAACTGTGGAGTTTTCGAGATTCAAGGCATTGAGATTGAGTTTCAATCCTGAGCGGGGTTTCAAGCTATCGAGGAACATGATGAAATTCATGAAACCTTCAATGCTTTCCAAAGCATTTTCTAATCCCAAGTCCGTTGTATCTGCGGGCAATCCTCGATACGTGACCTTGAGTGTGAAATCATCCTGCAAAATAACTTTCCATAAAGTTGATACTTCGAAGTTGCCATTTACAAATTGACAAATCTCTTTGCAGCAACTTAAAGCCATTCTGCTTGGATCATTCTCAGCTTGGAGTAATCGATTCTTCCATGAAGTCAGTTTTTCGTTCTGGTCCAGTAATTCTTGTAATTCTTCGAATGTGTATGGTGCTGAAAAAGAATGAGAAAGATATTTTTTAGAACTCGATCTATTACAAATAAACCTATAGACATTTTATATTTGTTTCATATTCAATTATTCATATTTTATGTATACATTATAGTGAATAGTATATTTCTCAATGAGTGCAGATTAAGCTTTTTTAGCAAATGTGAAATTCACAAGACAAGCTGAAAACAAGTTTTAAAAAGCGCTTATGCACAAGTTGAGGACTATATTTTTCTAAAAACATGAAGAAAATGCGAGTTTTCAATAATCAAGTCGTAAAAAAAATCGCGTTTTCTTCATGGCGTTGGGAAAATATATTTCCTTCGGAATTTCATTATTTTTAATTTTTGACGATTTGGTTCTAAAAGTATATCTTTTCAATTTTTTCCAATTTCAGAAATTTTCTAATCCCTGGCGCTCTTCAAAACCTGCAAGGGAGCCTGTAACTTACGGTACCTTTTACGAGTATTTTGTGCAAAAAAAACCCGTAAGAGAATTTGCTTGAAATGAGACATAAAAATGAAAAAATTTCAATTATGCATGTTTATACATTACTCCTAGCCGTATTATGCTCATAAAAATCACTTTCAATCTTTATTGATTTCTAAGATTTTACAAAATTCGAAAGTGTAAAAAATGTGGGTATATAATTATGGTCAATTCTGTATGATTGAAAAATTTTGGAAATCAAAAAACATCAGAAATATTGCATATTTTTGACAACTTGGAAACTTTTATAAATGTTGGAGATAACGGAATTCGAAGAAATTTGAAAACTTACAGATTTTGCATTTCTAAAATCTTGATATCTCATACACGAAAATGCTAGAAATTTTTGACAAATTAGAGGATTTTGAAAAAATGGAAATTGTAAAATTTTTCCGAAATTCTTATAAAGTTTTAAATTTTTGAAACTTGAACTATGAGAAATTAGAAAATTTTTCACATATTTAAAAATTTGTCATTTTTAACCTGAAGTACATTGTACATGTAAGTAATTTTCGATGATTTTGAAATTTTGTGAATTCTTAAATAATAGAATTTTTGAAAATCTCAAAAGTTTGGAAATTTTTGAATTGTTACAACTTTAAAATTCATATTTTTCTCAATTGAAAATTTTTGATAAATTTATTATTTTCTCCTATCTTAATAATTGAATCTTTCTTAATTTAAATTTTTTAAATTTTAAATTGCGATGTACATTGAAAATATTATAAAAATTTCGAAAATTCTTGAAATAATGAAATTTCTGAAAAATAAAAAATTTTTGGAATTTGTAGATTTTGAAACTTCTAGATTTAATTTTTTAATTTTTGATAAATTTTCAATTTGTTTGATTGACAACTATTCATAATCAACCTGTTAGTTTTGATTTTTAAAATTTTTTATTCAAATTTTAATTCAAAATATCAAAATAAAAACTTGAAAAATTTCAGAAATTTTAGGAATCATGGAATTTGAAAAAATTTTAAGACCTCGAGTTTCAGGATTTCTGAAATTCTGAACTCCAGAAACGAAAATGTTGAGAATTTTTAACATCTTGAAGAATTTTGAAAATAATGATACTTCGAAAATCCTCATACACGTTTTCATTTTTCAAATTTTGAATTTCGAAAGAATTAAAAATTTCGTGAAAATTTAAACATAAAGGAAAATTAAAAAAACTTTTGCAAATCTAAAATTTTTCATCTTATTTAATATTTTTAAATTCAAATCTGAAATACATCAAAAATATCAATAATTATTAACGATTTCAGAACTTGTAAAAATTTCTAAAAGAATGCAATTTTTAAAGTCCAAGATCTGGAACATTTTTGGGATTTTGGAAATTTTAAAATTTCTGTTTTTTTTTTATGAAAATTTTTTATTCTACTCTGTTGTTTAAATAGAAAATCTATTAGAATCAACATTAAATAAGTAATAAAAATTCACTAAAAATTATATAAATTTACTAAAAGACTTAAATTCACCTACAGTGAAGTCGGTGAATGCGCACAGTTGAAAATAACAACCTCAAATACTTGACATTATACATTCATTTAAAAATAGTTTTTTAGAGTTGTGGGCAAGTTTTGATGATGAAAAATCGGAAAAATACCCTTGATTGTAATTTTCTTCAAAAAATATCATTTATTTCATTATTGATTTCGCTAAAAAACTCAAAATTTGCTTACGGGTGTTTTTTGCACAAAACACCCGTAAAAGTTCCCTTCAGTTACAGGTTCTGAAGAACGCCAGGGGTTATATAACTAAGGAATTTTACTGGGGATGAGAATTTTTTTCATTTCTAATACTTTTGATATTTTTTATATATCTTCAGTATTTATAGACGCCGATCCTCAGAAGTTAAAGGTTATAAGAGATTTTAAGTTTTTTCTAAAGATTCCAAGGGAAACAATATCTACATAGATTAAAGGTGTTTTATAGATTTCTGTAATTTTTGTGTTTTTTAGATTTACAGTACTTCTATAGATTGATCTATGTATATATTTTAAAAATCTGATGCCCTAAGAATCAAAGTTCTAAATGGTTTCGGTATCTTTTAAAAATTTTTAAAAAATAATATCTACACAGATTTTGAATATTTTATAGGTTTCTAGAATTTGCATTTGCATATTTGTTATTACTAATTAAATTTTGTAGTAATTATCCTGCAATTTTATAGATTTTTAGTATTGCTATGAATCGTTCTATATGTTTATAGAATTTGATACTATGGCATTGAAAATTCTAACTATTTTTAGTATTTCCATTAATTTCTCAAGCAACAATAATTTGTGTATAGATTTCCAGTACTTTTTTTTGTATTTTTTAGGTATTTATGACACTTGAACATTTTTCTTGTGTTTCTACAAATTTCTATATAAATTTTATGAAGCATATGCTCTAGGATTGAAATTTTTACAAATTTTTGAGAAAACTACATCTACAGTACAGTATTACTTCACTTAATTATTCCATTTCTCTAACGTTCAAGAATTTTTTTTTATAACTAGTACATATTTTTATTATTTATTACTCATTGAAATAACTTTTTTCATATTTTTACAAGAAATAGTCATCAATAATTTTACCCAAATTTTAAATCATACCAATCATTGAGATTTCTTCACCCTCGGTCACCAAAATCGTTGGCTCACAGGTGTTTGAGGATGTATTGCATATCTGTACAGAAAAAAATAAAGTCAATAATTAAGTCAAATGCAGTTTCCCTCATAATTCTGATCCTTATACACCACTCGAAAGTGAAGATCAGAATTACTTGAGTTTTTCACAAAAACCTGGTACGTACAGAGTCATTTGAGTTTTCTGCAGCAGGGTGAAATGGTTTCCATTTTGAAATGGAGTCACTGGAAATGGTTTCCAGTGACTCCTTTTCAATTTCCATTGCTATGTTTGCACTGGATATTGCTGGTACACGAATATGGTCTTCACTGACATCGTTCTGAAGATTTGAAGTCTTTGAAATCTCCATCGAATTTTCGGATATTGTTGATGAGATTTGCTGGTTTGGCAAGTTTATCGATGGTATTGCGTTTGGTTGCAATTGGGGAATTCTGTATGTACCCTGACATATGAAACATTATTACAAATATATGTTTTACAATTTTTCGGAAAAGGTAAGTATACAAGAGCTACTACAGTTCAAAATGCAAAAAGGGAAATAATAAGTTACTTTTCTAATAAATAATTAAAAAAAGACCAAGTTGCAAATTAAGGTATTCTAACAGGTATATTAAACCATTTAAGTTTGAAATTTGAACAATGAATTTCTATTGCTTGGATAAATATAACAAAATAAAAATAAATAATAAATAAATATTATTATCATTATAATAGAATAAATAAATTTAAACAATACATTTTTGGACAAGTGGGGATAAAAATTACATCCCAAAATCGACCAAAATTTTCTTCATTTTCTTCTGAGTAAAAAGACCTTTGTCAATTTTCACAAAACTCAAAATGAAAAAAGAAATCGGAGTTTGAAATCTGAGAAATCTGATTGGTCGAAACTTTTAACTCGAATATCTTTTTTAATTTTCAGTTTTGTAAAAAGTGCCACAAGACTTTTTGACTCAGAAAAAAATGGAGAAAATTTTGGTAGAGTTTGGTCGGAGATTTTTATCCCCACTCCTCGTAATACCGCGTTTATTCAAATTCAAACTTGAACAACTTTTTTGATTCTGAGTTTTGTAAAAAATGGTAAAGGGAAAATGGTCTTAGAATATAGAATTTTATTAGGAATCCATAGTTTTTGGTATTTGCGGTGATTAAATTTCACCCTGTATAATAATACAATATAATAAACAGGGCAACCAAAAATATTTACAATAAAATCCAAAATATTTATTTATTTATGCACGAAAAAAACAGAGAAATATTTATTATAGGCTAGAAATATTTATGATCAAATACAAGCAAATTTCGTGTTTTTTGTACATTTGATTACATTTTCGCCTCCTTATCAAAGTTGTTGCAGAAAATGACACATGTTTTGCTAAGTTCTCTTCGACTTATAATTCGAATATCACAATGTTTCAATGGATTATTTATTTTTAAATGTAAGCAGATTATGAATCTGTAAACATACAACATGTCGAATAATTTTTCGGTAATTTTCAAACTGCAAATTGAAAAAAATTGAATGAATTAAATTGAATTAAAGAAAAAGAAAATAAATAAATATAAATTATTTGCATTTTTAATTTACTTTCTTTTACAATGATATTTAATTTTTTGCAATTAATTATTGCAATATGCAATAATTAATTCAAAAATAAATATGCAATGATTAATGCAAAAATAAATATACAATAACTAATGCAAAATATTTTTAATTTAATGCAAATTAAATGAAAATTAGAATTAAATGCAAATTAAAGAAAAAGAAAATGGCGAAACATGCATAAAAAGTAAATACTTTTTATGTTCAAAAATTGTTGAAAATATTTGGGATGAAAAATGAAAACCCTTTGAATATTTACAAAAAATCTGAAAGTGGCGAAATATTTTCGCTTTGATAATATTAAATCCTTAATATTTTTGTAATAATATTAAAATGGTTATGTTTTCGTCAAAAACTATTAAAATATTTATTTAAATAAATATTTTTGGTTGCCCTGTTAATAAAATATATATTATTATATTTCTATATATTTATATAATTATAATAATTTCAGTTACAAACTAAATTAAAACAATTAAAATAATCTCATAAATATTATACAAAAAATATATTATTACAATTACAATATAAAAACAATAATAATATACACTCTAAACATGTATAACTCACCAAA
Organism: Platygaster orseoliae; assembly: GCA_030522825.1. NCBI lineage: Eukaryota > Metazoa > Arthropoda > Insecta > Hymenoptera > Platygastridae > Platygaster > Platygaster orseoliae. Next base: position 10,895 of record JAPYZL010017428.1, read on the forward strand.
ACAATTAAGCCTTTGCCACCAATTCCTGACACGGTTTTCGTGTAAGAAATATCACTTGGTTTGAAATGGTTCGCACAAATTTTGCAGTGTTTTGTAAACGGTTTATCCCTGCAAATAGCTTTTCTCCAAGCTTTGGTGAGATCTTCGTTTTTCAAGGGAATACCGAACAAAGACACTTTGGTTCCTGCCTGATGTTCGTAATTGCAGCCTTGAACTGAGCACCTTTTGTGCCGAATCGACGGAATCGACATTTCACTGTTTATTCGCAGCATTTGCAGTAAAACAAGTAAATAAACGTTCTTCGTCGGTCAGTTGATCAACAAAAAATGTTGTGCGCTCCTGAGTATATGTATATGACTGTTGAATGTGTAAGTGCTGCATAATCCGCCATCTTGCATGTCAAGAAAGATCTTTCTCATGACTCACAAAATTTGAATATGGCGTACAAAACTCCTACAATCACAAAATCCAATACGGCTATCGCGGGAAATTTGAAATTCTCAAATGTAGCCAATGTGAATTTCAAATTTCTTGCGGCAGCCATATTGGATTTTGTGATTGTGTTGGAGGAGTTTTGTCTGCCATTCATAAAATTCCACTAATTGACAAAGACAAACTGATGCGTTTTTGCTATGCTAGAATGAGAGCAATGATAAAAACATGCGAATGCTGTTTTCACAGGTTTGAAATGTGCGAACACTCCAGAATATACTGCTTGATACTGCTAAAATAGTGCGAATTTTTGCGAAATGAGTAGAGGTTGCCCCTATGTAAAATACTATATTGTTGCAAGTAATGAAAGCATACTGAAGCATACGAAAGCATAGAAACGTTAGAAACTATACAGAAAGTGCGATAAACAGCGATAAGAAAAGTGCAGTTGAGTACAGTGTAAACAGTTAAAAGAAATTCGGAGTTAAAAAGTTGACCTAAGTCAATAGAAGTGTTCAAAAAGTGAACAAGTCAGCTTGACGTCACTACATGTCATGTTAATTGGATTGTAACCTGCGATGTTCGGAAACGTCAATTTCCAAAAAAACTACATTTCAGGTACATGTAGCATAAATTTGCAATAAGGCCTTTTTTTGAAAAATCCTCTATTCCTAATTATAGTCATTGCAATACAAAGTAGATAAAATTTTCATACTTTTTTTTATTTATCTATAGGAGTGATGGATAGAATTATAAATTATATGTTCGAAAAAAATGGTATTAAACAAGTTTTTTTTTTTTTGTTATACTGTATATCAATGTCATTTTTGTGTGCCACAATACAGACTTCCTAAAATGACATTTCTAGTTCATGGAAACATAATACAGTGATTTGGTAAAACATTTCATTCATGATTTTGATGTGAAGTCATGGTGTAATTTAATGATTATTGGGGTATCTGTACAGATTTTTATGGAATTTGCTAGTTTTCAAATTTCGCAAATCCGTGTCTTTTTATCAGCAAATTCCAATAACTATTAGACTTGACATTGATTACACAATTGGGTTAAAAAAAAATCAAGTGTCGTCTGCAGTGCTGGATTCATAAACTTGTTTTCCTTAAAGGAATTTTAAAAGTGTTATTTCCTTTACAAGTTGTAATATGAAAATGTATATTTATAGTTTGAACAGAAGTTTTTGAGAAGAATATATTTTTTTTGTTTTATAATTTATAATTGTGGACATGTCGTTTCAAATTTTCAAAGAACCTAATTTTTGAAACAATAAGGCTGCACTTTTTTCATGTAATTTTTTATTTAAATATTGAATAACATGTAATTCGATTATTGCGATTATCAAATGACTGAGTTATAAATAATTATTCTTTTATGTTACTTTAAACAAAGAATTTCGGATATTTGTTTTTTTTTAAGTATAATTTATATAATTTTTATGCTAAAATTATTTTAATATTGTAGATTTGATTGTGAACAAAGTTTCATCTTTATTGATTGTATATTTTTCAACATTTACAATTTTATCGTTATTTTTTCAAAAATTTACAACACTGCAGTATTTTATGATGAGAGTTTGGGTTATACATACATTAGAATTTCAATATGTCTGAAATTTCAAGCTTTTAGTAATAAAACGAAAATAAAACAAAAACTGTTTGCGTTAACTTTCGTAGTTATAGAAATTGCTGGTTTCTTAATTTTTTCAATTCTTCTACTTTGGATTATACTCAATAATGAAACGTACATTTAAAATGTATGAAATATAAAAACTTAATAATTAATTAAAACCTCTATTTTTCAAAATGAATTTATAAGAATAGAGTTATTTATTTATTTATTATTTATATAGAGTTTTTTTATGCAAAATATGTGCAATTTTCTGAATTTCTCACCCAAAATATCGAAATAACAAAATTTTCTGATCTTAGAATTTTTATCTTTCATTCATTAAATCCATAACCATAATTTAAAAAAAAAATATTTTGTAACTTTTTTATGACTTTTCTTTTATCGTTAATTCAATCTAAAACATCGTCACAAAAAATTTACAAGGTCTCGACTTCGAAAGAAATGATTGATTTTTTAATAGTCGATATCAGTAAGGTGTATTTTTTTACTTAAAAAATGTAAGTTACATTTTTTCGCTAATTTATTTCTTTAATCAATGAACTTCCCAATTTTTGAATAAAAAATACAAAAATTTTTAACTATCCATACATTTTTCGATGAAGTTCTCGATCTAGAAATTTCAAAATTAAAAATTCTCTACATTGCAATTATATTTTTCTAGAATGGAGTAACTTTTGTTTTTTGAAACAAATTTACTATTTGTTTATTATTTATAAAATAATTTATTAATGTTGATTTACTTTAACTATATTAAATTTAATTATAAAAAATCTTCATTAAGAAATTTTTTAGATTTTCCCAAAATTCATTCAAAATATAAAAATCACAAATTTTTCTGACATTGAAATTTTTATTTTTCAATATTTATAACCATAACAATACTTATTTCTTATTCTTTCATTTCTGACCTTTCTATTCAACTCTCATTTTGTAATAAATTTTATGCACAAAATCGGTATTTATAATTAATGAGAAATAAAGTTCGAAATAATCAAAGAAATTTTATGATTTTTGTTAATGCAAACTTACCTACTTCATTATTTTTTTAACGATAAGATAAAATCTAGATAACTCACCATTAAATGCAATGTGTTTGCAATTCTAAAGTTTAATAACACAAAAAATATTATCCAATGTTACTTACTTTTTTACACCTTAATCTAGTGGAATCAAGAAAAAAATTTTTTTCTGTTTTATTTTATTTTATAAACGTTTGGAACTTCAGACACATGAAATTCATTTCTACAGTTTTTTAAGGGCAATAAAATGCAATAACATTTTAACAAATAGTCCATGTGTCACTGCATTTGTTCTGAGTTTTATTCAGAAGCTAAATAATATAGTTATGACTTTGAAATTAGTTAGCTCGCATTAAACTTTGATGTAGCTCATAGAAGAAAACCTAGTTTACTTACAAAGTTATATTCAATGTATTGTATGCAATATTATTTGCAATGTATCCAAATAAAAAGACAGATTTTTTAATTAACTATTGAAATTATAGTCATATAAGTTTCTATGGTCATCTAACATTGTTTTACAGAGGAATGACCTCTCTAGTATTAGGCATTGGTTTGGGCCTGTTCATCATTTTGGGCTTGTGGATTTCTGCAGCTGTAATAATTTTCGTCTCCTGGAGGCTTGATAATAGGATTGGCATCGTAGTCTTTGCTTGCGTACTGCTCGTCACTATTGTTTTACTGACCTTTCCTAGATCATTAGAACAACAGTTTTCTACCCAACAAAAAGTAAGCCTCCACTTATTTATGGGTATACTGTAAAAGAATTGATGGCATGTATAGATGCTAAATACTTAATATACAACTATCGTAAAAATTAATATTTACAAATATGAGGACGCAGCTATGAAAAAATTTTGTGTTGATTCTATCAGGGAGTTCAATAAAACAATAAATGATAAAACAATATTCTGAAATCAGAGGCGCCGGAATCAAATTTTTTTGGGGGGAGGGGGGGCAAAAACTTTGTTTATATATATATATATATATATATATATATATATATATATATATATTGCGATTAATCATTATTGTTTAAACTTTATCTCTCTATTTTATTGCAACATATTGTTGAATTATTATACACGAATATAAAAATGACAATAATACTTAGATCGAAATTAATGTTGAAAGTTCAATTATTATTCAAAAATTATTATAATTTTATTCAAAATAATTTAAAATCGATTAAAATTCAATCGATCGACTGATTTCTTTAAGGTATTACCGTCAAGGCTGAAATTGGCGCATTATAAATGACGTTTTGAGCAACTTCAGTACATGGCGTTTCCCCCGGTCGTGGCAACGTCACAAGAAACATAAACATTGTTTACAAGAAAAATAACCTCAGTTATTGAAATTTCCAATGACATTTTTGAGTCTTCATGTATAATTATTAACTATTTAATTACATTGTTCCATTTTATTTACGTCTGTCTATTTTGAAAATAAAATATACTTGAATATACAATACATCCCCACCGCGAAAAATTCTCCCAACCTACCAAATGTCATTTGGTATGTATAACCTTTGTAAACAGTATTCCGCTGTTGCCAAGTTTGTTGAAGTGCTCAAATCAACTATTTGAAAATAAGTTTGTACGAAAACGGTGCAGTCAAAGTTTTTGATAACGGTCACATTTTGCGGAGAAACTCACTTGGTACTCTCAGAAAAAATTTTATCCATTTCCTAAATGTATTTCAAAAAATAATCGACAAATAATGCTCCCACCCATATAAACTAATGTAAACTTTGCGAATTTTTTTGAAAAAACGGTATGGTAGTTTGAGTTGAAATTTTGCAGATACACTTTAGACACCTTTCGGCTCATGTGTGATTTTTTTAAGCAAAATCTTAAATAAAATTAGCGACTCGACGGTAATACCTTAATATCCTTAAATTATACTCAAAATCCTCACTGAAAATTTCAACTCGGGAAGATTTCAAAAATTTCATTAGGGCCTTTTACAAATTTTTAAAATCTTA
>JAPYZL010017446.1:0-11610 GCA_030522825.1 Platygaster orseoliae
CTGCTCGGAAAGAGGCCTGCGTCACGCGTTTCATCGTAAACAGCCACTCGAACACATACATGGAAAAAAATATTGTATGTTACATGGGAGGGAGGAATGAGATTCAACTCGCGCGCTTGAGCACTCGCTGCCGCTCGTGCCCAAATGCTCGCTCGTAGAATCATTCCATTCCTCCCTTGTAGCATAAATATCTATCATTGAATCTTCTACAAAAAAAGAATCAAAAAGGAAGGTCATGAATAAAAGAATAAAAATATGAAAATAGTTATAGAAACAATTAATGAGAGATAGAAAATTTGGAATGATACAAATTTGAATTTTTATATTTTTGGTCAATTTCGTTAAAATTGACATTTTAAACAATCGAATTTTTAAAAATTTCAACAGAAATGTTTTTACATTTCTTATTGAATAATTCGAAAATTTTTCAATAAAGTTTCAATTCAGAACTTGAATGTAATGAACAAATATTATTTTTTTATCCAAACATCGAATTCTTGAATTGTTTAATTATTTCATTGTTTAGTCATAAATTAAGAATTTTTAAACTGCTAAAACATTTTGCTATTAAATTTACAATCTAGGAACTGCGAAGCTACAAACTTGTAGCAGTCATAGCTTTCCCAAAATCCAGTGAATTTCGTTTTTTAACACAAATATACACATACTATTTGTTTTTATTGTAGTAAAATTTATATCTTACAATTTTAAATACTGTATGTTTCAAACTTTATTGTTAAGTAAAATTTCTTCAACAAAATATATTTTTGTGTTGAATCGTCAGAGTCCAAATTTGTAAAATAAAATTGTTTACAAACACAGTTCATCCATAAGTAACAATCTGAAGTACTGCGAAGTACTCTGATAAGTAATAAGAACCAAGGCAACCAAAAATATTTACGATAAAATGCAAAATATTTATTTATTTATGCATGAAATAACAGGGAAATGTTTATGATAAGCAAGAAATATTTATGATCAAATGCAAGCAAATTTTATGTTTTTTATACATTTGTTTACATTTTCAGCTTCTAATCGAAAGTTGTTGCGCAAATGACCACATGTTTTGCTAAGTTCTCTTCGACTTATAATTCGAATAACATAATGTTTCAATTGATTATTTATTTTGAAATGTAAGCAGATTATAAATTTGTAAGCATGTGACATGTCGAATAATTTCTCGGTAATTTTCCAACTGCATTTTGAAGAAAATCAAAATTAAACGCAAATCAATCGCATTTTAAATTTGATTTATTTTGAATTCAATTTAATTTTTTGAAATTCAATTTGCAAATTATTATATTAAAATTAGAATTAAATGCAAATTAACTAAAAAGAAAATGGCGAAACATGCATAAGAATTTAATATTTTCATAGTCTAAAATTGTTGGAAATATTTGGGATTAAAAATGAAAAACCTTAAAATGTTTACGAAAAATCGAAAAGTGGCGAAATATTTTGGTTTCGCCAAAAACTTCCAAAGTATTTAAATATGTACCATTTGAATAAATGTTTTTGGTTGCCCTGATAATAACTATTAAAAATTGATAAATTTTCAATACAAGTTCAGATCCGGCATTTGAGTTCCTCAAATATTTTTCATCTTCAATAAAAAAAATGATCTCTTGTTTCTTCGTCTCTTTTTCTTTAGGAATTTTATTCGCAACATTTTTAGGAGTCGTGCACATAATACGTCACACAATTTTTAACCATTTTTGACCCCCCCCCCCTTACTTTCTTGATGACACGTCATACGTCTTCTTCTACAACATATTCAGTAATCACGAGTTACGCAGCTTGTGTGCAGTGATAACCATCCTACGTGAGAATTATAATCACTTTTTTAGGGGCTACACGGACATGGTGAGGCTGCTGTTGCAACGCGGAGCGAACCCAAACATGCGTGACTGCCTTGGGAACACTCCACTGCACCTGGCCGCAGTGACCAACAAGCTGGCGGTTGTAACGCTGCTTTTAGAAGCCGGCACCGACGTTCTCTCCCCAGACAATCACGGCCACAACCCCTTGCAACTGGCACAATCAAAACTGCGCCAGCTGCAGTCTTGCAACGATAAACAATGCCATGACATTAGCAAGATCAAGAGTCAAGTCCAGGAAATCCTGGCGATGCTTATGACTTATCTGAAACGCCAGGACACAAAGCAACGGATGGACGACCACCTGGCCAGCATATGCTCCAAACTCTCGCTTTCCAACACGCCCGACGCCGTGCAAGACGACGTGCGCAATCTCCTCGCCAGCATCGAATCGCTCAACTTGTCGTCATCCAATTAATGCACCACACGACTAAATTTTCGCTGAGATCGTTTATTAACAAAAAAACAAACCGAGTTTTTTTTCTCTTCTCCTATTTACATAAGAACCGAGAAGGACTTTTTGTACAGCCGACAACAATAACAATAAGTTGAACAGAGCGTAATGTACATGATGCGATGGGAAGATGAGTCGTCATCGTTGTCGAATTCGTAGCTTCTTTTTACAGAATTACTATTCTAGTAATTGCACCAGATTTCGCGAAAGGAAAATTTGGTATTACGGCTATTTCCTACGTGGCTTTGGGAAGCTCGCTGGTGATAATCGTAGCTATCTGAAGCGTATGTGGATCATGGTCAAGGACACATGACGCGCGCCATGGACGGAAATATCTCGGCTTGCAGGGGCCCGTAGTCCACCTCTTCGCCGTCTACTGTCAAGTGTCCGTGTGCGTTTTCGGATGGCTCGATCCTGAAGGCCTTCACTGGGATCATTTCCACTCCCGGACAAGCCAAGTGAGTGGCGCCGTTTAAGCCCATTAGGAACTGTGGTACATAGAGTTTGAGGTACATCATGAATGCATCATCAAGAATCATTCCTTTTTTTTTTAATCTTGTTTTGTGGAACTGATATGTTTCTTCCATGTCATTACCTACTTGCATCTTTTTGGTTGCAGTGAAAGAGTGCTAGCATTAGGTAAATTAGTATTTGTTGATTTTTGAAGAACTGAATACTGATATTATTGGGAATTAAATGCTTTTTTAGAATGACTTTCCAAGTCTTTGAATCTTGGAGTTATTTACCTAATGTGTCAAATCAGTAGAAAAATTTTTACTTTTCTGAGTTTTGGGTTTGTGAAATAGGAGAATTTTTTGAGAATATTAAATTAATTCAGATACTGGGTAGTTATTTAGTTCGATAAAAAAAAATTTTCAAGTTGAACTTGAATGTATAAATTTGGGAAAGAATTTTTTGAACTTTAGGTCTGTGGATTTTTCGGATTCAAAATCTTGGAGTCAAATCACTCCAAGTGAGTTGACTCCAAGAAATAGGTGAATTTTTTGAGAATATTGAATGATTTCAGACACTGAGTAGTTATTGAGTTGTAGAAAAAAAAGAGAAAATTCAAGTTGAGCTTGAATTCATAAATTTGGAATAAAATTTTTGTGAATTTTAGATTTGTAGATTTTTCAGATTCGAAAAATTAAAAGCTCAATCACATGTCTATGTAACAAAGAAAAAAATGATTCAATTTTTAATACTTCAACTTTTTTTGTGGTCTTACAACCCATGGCCTAAAAAACTTAAAATTATTTGGATGATAAAATCTGAAACTCCAAAACTCATGTATGATTACCTGTTTTGTCTAATCACATCATTATATTATTACGAAAAATTATATTGAAAACACTGAATTTTTCATTTTCGGTAACTGAATATTTTATCCTGAAAACCTTAACAACACGAAACAAGATGCAAATAGGTACACAAACATTATTTCTAATTCCAAAGAAAGATTTCAATAAAATAATATCATTCAAAAAACTAATTGTCGATCAATCAAGTAAGTCTTAAAATTCTTCTTAAAATAATGAAAAGTTCACACATCAATCGACGATTCACATTTATATTGTTCAATCCATGATACAAGAATGTAAGTTGAAGACTAGTATTATTTACATTTAAAAATTGTTGATTGGAAATTTTTCGTACATTGTTGAGTTTTTTATAACTGTTATAAGCTGTAATTGATAACAATTAAGAATTTCGGAAATGTTTCCGGATCGAAATAAAGTGATTGAATCGATTCGTAAAACTTTCTGTGTAAATGAGAATACATGTGCGGTTTCGGATTTGTTGATACTACGGAATAAAGAAAAACTTTCACAATAACACTTGTTTTTTATCATTGAACCCGTTATTTAGTTACTTTTTCAAATCATAACTCTTAAAAATCGAGAAATATCCATTTTTCTTATTTTTATATCGAGTGTTTACAATTCATAAGTATGCAAAAAAATAGTCGAACAGCGCATTTTATTATTGGAAAATATCAGTAGTGGTAATAAATTTGAATGTACCTGAAATAAATGTGAGCGACTGATGCCAGCTCTAATGATGAGCAGCCATATGATTCCATCGTTTGGTCGTGCTTGAGGCGAGAAGAAACAATCTTTACTCAGATGCGACTGATACGCCGCATAGACCATCACGAATTCCCCTGAAATTCAAAAGCATATACAAAATAAAAACTCTAGAAAATATCATGAAATTCAAAAAATTAAAAAATCTTACTCCCACAACTTAATCGTGAAAGATTTAAAATGTAAAATCCCAAAGAAAATATATTTTATCAAAAATCCCCTCTCAAAAATTTTTTTCACCTACGCCCTTGATAAAAATTTTTTTCTAAAAAAGTCTACAACTTTTGTAAAAACAATTTTTCAGATTGAAAATTGAACCTATGCTGAAGTCATTCGAATCAAAGTTAAGAATTTTTAAACAAATCCCTTGAATCTGACCTTGAATTTGAACCCAGGAACTTGGAAGTGGCGCAGTCAGCGCTGGAAGTTGTGACGCAGGTCCGTACATTACAGGTTCTCCATATTGTTCGATATCAGCTGCAAACAATGATCTCATTGAGATAACATTTTCCAAACAAACAGGAATTTAAAATCAATCCCGCGAAATTCTTATCTCCATATTAATTCATCATTTCAACGTTTCATATCTTTCTTTATTCGCAATCTCATCGCACGCGAGAAATGCTAATTGAGATACCAGAAAATGTTGCTTCTTCCGATCTTGCTGAATCGAGTGAAACAAAGTTTGACTTTTTTTCATTTTTTTTAAAGGCTGTTCTTGTTGACGTCACAATACAAATAATAAAACGCTTGTTTTTAATGTCAAAATTTGAGGTTAAAATCGTAAAAACATAAAATATATATCATGGCAATCAGCTTGTCACACCTTGGTCATTTTCAAGGTTTTCAATGCTGTGATAACTGGATACTGAACCGGTGCTAAAGTAAGTTGACTTTTTCGAAGTTGCGGAATAAAAACTGCCGAGTCTCGGTCTGCCCGATGGCTCGGTTGTCTCCAGCTCTATTGCATCTGTCATAGAGTCACATTCGTCGGCATCAAAATGGTCTGGGGCACCATTTTTCATTTCCTGCCCCACGTCGTGGTAACTCTTCGAAGCCCGCATCTTCACTTGCCTTGTAGAAAATCAAACAATGATCATACAATAAACAACGTTTAACGTGTCATTGAATTGAAATGAAATTTGACTGTTTTACTGATTTTCTCGCGATATACCTGATTTATTGAGGAACTTGAACGTTCTAATGATCATTATTCCATCTGGAATTTTTTGTTGTTCAACTATCGGCGATCAAATTTTATTTATTTTTTTTTTTTCTTATCATCTAATACTTGTTCCAATACTTTTATTAAAAAAATTAAATTATTTAAAATTCACTTTGGTATATAATGTTCCCTAAATATTACAATGTATGACTTGGTACCTGTCGAGTTGCTCAGCGATGCTCATGGAATGGGAGATTTTCGTGTACTCTTGATTGAGGTGATCCGAAATAAGAGTTGTTGTGGGGGTAGTCGAAGGGGTAGTTTGACAAGGCAAATAAGAGAGCTTGCCATGGTATGTACGGAGGCCGATTAACCGAGTGAAGCTCCAAAGAGCGAAACGTTGGGCTCCGAGTGCTCTGAGGCTCTCGCTCTCGATGTCAACGTCCGCGAGGAAACCCCAGCCAACCGACAAGAACGAGTAACATATTCGTTTTCGCGTTTCGACGCGCACCAAATCCATCGGAGTGTCCTTGCCCTTGACTATTGCGAGGCCACTTATCATCCACGGATTCGAGTCGAACGCCTCTCTGTCATTACCAATTCATGTTACTACATTCTGATATTTTAATAGTACTCTGAGAGAAACGTTTATTTACAGTAAATATGTTGCCGATTTTGTATTTGACAGGAAAATTTATGAACGTTAAGAAATTTTCTATCCACGAATTGTTCGAGTAGGTCATTCAAAGAATTATTTGATTTTTTTTAAATATTGAATGTTGTACAGTAAAATACTGATTATTTCGATGACATTGATAGAATGATGACTTATAATTCGCCGATTTACTTCACTTAAATACTCTAAATAAGTAGCTTTTTCGACCAAAAACGATATTTATTTCCTTCTATCCAAATATGAGATTTTTCAACTATGAACGAATTTTATTTGATAGGAATAAACATTTCTCTCAGTGTAGAAGCAACACATTTTCATAAGGATCTTAAGAAAACAGTTGATTTTAATAACGTCCTTCATTCAATAGCGAGAATATTATCTTAAAACCAACGTTTCATTGTAGGGAACGCATAAATAACAGATGTTTTTGCAAGCAAAAAAGACAGTACATGCAAAGCTTTCAGATAAGCAAATGTGGAGATCGATTTTCGAACATTCAGTTGAGTTTCAGTATTGTTATAAATATGAATAACTTAACTGTAAGTGCTGTGATTAAACTTGAAAGTTCAAAAATATTCAACTCCTAACATGATACCTTACTGTTAGCTATTACAGACATTGTGACATTTGCAGTCGTCAAATGCCTGAAATGCTGATATTGCTTTCGTATAAGAATCTAATAAGCGCAAGTGCTATAAGCAATCATGTCGCCATTTTGCAGAGGTGGTCACCTAGTTCGCAAGAGTACAATTCTGGAGCATGAAAATCCTCTGCATTATGCGATTGCATCTTAAAGCCTATAATCTTACTACCTAGGATCGTACGTGGGATTATGCATAAATTGAATGGAATGAGACCAAGAGTAAGCTGCAAGTGCAGGAGACGGTGGCAATGGAACGAATGGAAAGCAGTTGATCTGATTGTAAAGAGTGCTGATGAGGCGATGACGATGATGAGCACAATGATGCAGGATGATGAGCATGGGGAACAGTTGGAGCTTACTTTTTGAAGTGGGCGATGGATTTGGCTAGGCCGTTACCCGAGCCACAAGGAACAAGCCCGAGGGGAACGTCTCGGAGCGCACGCTCCCAGTCGAGCCTTTGCAAAAGGCCGTTGATGACCTCGAAAGCGACGCCGTCGCCCCCGACAATGACGATTCCGCTCCACTGATAAATGTCCCGCATTCGCACGAAATCGCGCGCGTAATCAGCATACTTCGTCATGTGCAACTCATAGGGTCTCTCGGCCTCGGACAAAATTGTTTGTACCTTTTTTTGAAACATTTCCCTCCCACGCCCTGAGCCTGATTTCGGGTTCAGCAACACCAGCAACTTCTTTTTTTCACTAGGGCAAGCTTTAACAAACAAAAACCTGGATTTGACGATGAATTTCATTCATCGTTTTAGCGGCCCAACACAGGAGCGTTGTAACGAAATTTTTTTGTGGAAGGGCAAAGACAAAAGGCAGAAGGGTTTATGTATATTGATGTGTATTTATTTTTAGGTAGCAATGAATATTGTTTTCAGCATCATAGAGTCTTAGAAGTCAACTGGCTTTTTCAACATATATTACTTTTCGTTATAAAATTGCGAGGGCTAACTTTCTATCTTTTCAGCATTTCTGCCATTTTGTTTTCAAGAGCTCGAGAAAAGGAATTGAAGAAAAAGCTCACCAGATATCAAGGTGTCGAGGTTGGCGTTTGTGGTAGGGCTCAAGAGATGACTTGGAAGTGGATGACCTGTGATGAAACACTTGATGGCGAGTCTCCACTTGCTGGCCTCGCGCAAGTTGTCTTCATACTTGTCAAAACTGCGGAAGCGGAGGGTGACTGTCGTGCGTTCTCTCCTGGAAAGTCCAGTTTTGCTGCTTTTATTGCTTGTGGTCACCGAGTAGGAGCATTTCTTCACGGCGTAGGCGTAGATGTAGAGGTAGGCCGAAGAGTCGTACTCTTCGAAAGGCTGGATGATTTCGTTCGAATCGACCAGCCGGGCTTGACCTTTCATCGAGCCTGGCCTGCAAACGCAACTTGCTCTGGCGCGTTTCTTCGAGCGCATGCACTTGCAACCAACTATGTCACGGTAACTTATCGTCTCACATTTGTTGCTGAGGCCGTTGCTCTGCTGCTTTTCCAAGCTTAAGCCTTTCTCGCCGAGCCTCACCCGGTAGAAGGCCTTCTTCTTTGAAGCGGTGTAAAACGTTTCCTCCAGCACCGTCATCGGCGCCACTCGCGATGACTGCTCTTCTTGCTTTCCTGCAGAGGCACCTCTGTCTTCTCTTTCTTCCATACTCGTCTTTTTTCATACACAGCATTTATTCGCTCCTTCTTTACCACCTCTCGAGTTCTTAAATAGTTTTTATTACTTCTTTTGTGTAATCTTACTTCCTGTAACAGACACCAAGTTGGAACCTTTTTTAATATTTGAAATGAAAATTACATATTAAGAAATGTGACTATTAAATTTTCAAGGAAATGGGTTCTGACGACAAAACATTCTAGATAAATCATCAAATCGTCATCAGCACTTTCGAGCTCTTGAAATAGTCTAGTTTATCGAGAGAAAATACCTGCCAACGTTAAACGTCCTGAACAGGAATAAAGAAACATGTAATTTGACTTTGATTTTTTACCTTTATACTTTGCAATGAGACAATTGGAAAAAAGTTTTCTTTAATTTTTGAAACAAGGGACAAAACTGCAGTTTTTACAGATCTCTTTGTTTTCACGTGTTTTCTACTATTTTCAAATTCATGTCAGAAGTAAAATTAATAATCAATTCAATGGTTCTTACAAGGTATAATTGACTTCTATATGAAAAACGCGCCTGCTCAACTATCACTGCAAACTTGGTTCGTTCTCGATCATACGCAAGACTTGAATTGAATAACATTAGCATACGTTTATTATTAACGATGAAAAAAAAAGTTGGCATCATTTTCAAAGGTTGATCTTTTAACGTATTTTTCTTATTCAACAGCTTTTTATTTTTCTAGTGTGCTCGTTTTTGAGATCCTCCTTCATCTTCTTCTGCGTCAATTACGACGAGTCAACAAAAAAGAAAAACTAGTTTTCAGCCGCAAAAAACGCGAGCAATTTTTCGTTTGGATAAAACTTGCGTCACGAGGAAAGATTTCGAGGAAAGGATACACATATATTATATATTTACGCGTTGTTGTGCAACGTCAACAGCTTGAAAGATAATTTATTCTTTGTACTTGTAATATTTACCGCGAACATTAGTCACTCACTTCTACAACTCTTGCTTCTGAATGGGGAAAAAAGAGCGATTTTGCAGAGACCAAAAGTGGTCACACTGCTACTGGCTTCAATAAACTTGTGCAGGACATGTTTGGAAATTTCTCAAGGTTTCATCGTGTTATAATGAAAGAAAACTTCCTTCTTGATATTACTTTCATTGTTTTCTTAGTCAACAAGTTGTGATTTCATACTCGGTTGAAAGTTCGAAAAATTATGTAATGACCGGTACTAGCAATTCGTAGTTATGATTATTCAGTACGATTCATTAGCTTCGACTATCACTTATTCGAAAGTTCTTTTACACGCAATTGTGTTGTGTCGTAAACATGGAAAAGTGCTCGTATAAGTCGGATATAATACCTACGGAAAAATATTTTTATTTTTTAGGATTGCATCTTAACTTTAGAGTAAACCCCTAAACCTTGAGAGCAACTCTCTTTGATTCATTATTGAAAAATGACGAATTATTAGCACTTATTTTTTATTACTGCTTTGTCAATGATTTTTTATTAATTGAATGATTGTTTTCTTACAAAATGTTTTAGGATTAGTAAAAAACCACAAATTCGAATTCTAAGATTAGCGATATATTCCTATTTCAAACTTAAAGATCGTTTTTAAATTTCTACTTGAGCTACTACTGTTTTTCAGAGAATTCGATCAGTATCCCAAAAAAATTATTAAAAATTTTTATTTTCGAGATTTTTTCTAAATATGTGTATATTTTCTAAAGAATGAGTCAATTCAGTTTGCTTTGAAAAAATGAGTGTTTTCTGCAACATGGTACTGCCACGTGATAAATATTATCTACTAGTTTGGAAAGTAGAACCGAATGATAAATGGAGACTAATTCGGATAAATAACTGTTCACTTTTCATTTCAGAGTTTCCTTGAAAATTTCATTATTATTCCACACAAGACAAGGTGATCGATTTGTATTGCGTGTACTACTCAAATCTTGGGATTCAAAGTTTATCTATAATTTACAGAACGAACCAAGGCTCAAGTCTGAAAAACTACGGGCCCATATACAGAGTCACAAACTTTTAATCATAAAAAAAGTGCTCTTTATTTCTTATATATATATTTACTTTATCGCAGTCTTCATAGTTCAAATATTTGACAAATTTATCAACGGGAAAAATTGATAAATAGACTGATAAAAGTGAAAAATGAATGGAAAACTGAAAAAATGATAGACTTATTACAAATACGATAGTTTGTTATCATGAAAAAAATTAAGTGCTATTTATTTTTTGAAAATTTATACATTTTATATCAGAATTGCACTCAATCTAGCGCTCTTTATTTTTACAAAATACATATATATTTTTTTTACCTAGATGACTCAAATATTTGACAAAAATTGCAATAAAATGATAATTGGTAAAATGTGTAATTATAAGTAAAAATTATGAATGAATTATAAGAAAATATCAGACTAGAATACAGAAACCAGAATTTTGAAGTGGAACTCCTTTTCCCGGGGAGTAAATCCGTATAACGACAGCGTCACGCTTTTCGCATTACGCTTTTAGCGTCACACTTTTAGCGTCATGTTATCAAGTTGGCAAAAAGTTGGCGTTTGGACGATAGAGATCATTTACAAATATCATAATAATTAATGATGATTTGTTAATTGTTATTCTAAGAACTTTTTTCGACAATTTTTTTTTTATTTGGGTTGCTGATTAAGGATTTCACATTGTTTTTATGAAATTATTTTGTTTAAGCAAATTATTAAAACAACTTTTTAAACAATTTTATTTTTACAATATATATGTACATTTTATGGTTTTTTAGGTTGCTGAGTTGCAATTTGACATTGTTTTTGTAAAATGTTTTTGTTTAAACAATCTGTTTTGAAAATTTATTAACAATCTTAGTTTCACAATATATATGTCCATTTTTTTAAGTTTTTTAGGTTGCAATGTTTGAATTTGATATTGTTTTTGTGAAATATTTTTCATTGAAAAATTTATTTAAACAAATTTATCAACAATCTTATTTTCACAACATATATGTCCATTTCATGGTTTTTTAGGTTGTTGAGTTTGAATTTGACATTGGTTTTGTAAAATTTTTTTGTTTAAAC
>JAPYZL010017449.1:0-20861 GCA_030522825.1 Platygaster orseoliae
GGGAAATATTCATAAATCCCGGATCACAGGGAAGAAAGTTGCCTGATCCGTGATTAATGAATGTTTCCCAGGGTTTTTGTTGATATTTCCTGCTGATTTACTAGTACCCCAAAAAGAGGCTTTTTTTCCCGCATTCTATAGTAATAAAGTGGCCTTTTTTACGGATGCATGGGAAAAAAATTTTTATTTATTAAGATAAAAAGTTTTGAAGTAGCGATGTAATGTCCGTCGGGCAACAGAAAAGCGTTTCGACGCGCAATTCGCAGACATTCAGACTATCTTGCACGCTTCGAATAATTTTCCACCATCAATACGCTCTGTTTTGCGAACATAAACGCGAACCTTGATGAGAAAAATGCTAAAAAAAAACAAATTTAGAGAATGTACGTTATTTCACAAAAATTAAACAAAAAGGTCATCAAACTTTCAAATTTGATTTCAAAAAGAAAGGTGTTGAGTGTTAAGGTAGTGTGTTCAAAAGTGACACAGCACCTTTTTTTTGCTTATCACCCTCGTCATATTTTTAAAGAAAATGGTTGGGGGCCCTGGGACACTGCCCCGACCTCGATACGACCCTGGGTGTAGAAACAATTTGACGAAAAAAAAGTGGAAAATAACAAAAAAGTGAAGGAAATAGCAACATGATCAAAGAAAGCGAAACAATACAAAACAAGCACTGCGCATTTTGCCCCACGCAAAACTGCTCATTTTGCCCCATGGCTTCATTTCCGGCTTATCAACGTGTGATTCGAAAACGAGTCAAAATTTCGCAGAACCGATCACGTTTTCGTCTTTTTCGCACCTTAAACAAACAAATAAGAACGCAATTGCTGACGTTCGATACTCGACACTAGAGCCATATATGGAAAAAATTTCAAGTGTCCAGTGATTACCTTTTTGACGATAATGCAAATTAAATATTTCGTAAACTGCGCATTTTGCCCCAGTTTCCCCTACAATATAATAATATATATAATATAATATAATATAAATATAATAATTATTTAGCAATATCGAAAATAATTTCGAAAAGAATATGATGAATTTATTCTGCGAATTTTAGATTATTTGAATGACTGAAACGCTATGAATTCAGATAATCAGAATAAAATTATTCAATTTAGAAAATTCAAAAAATTCATAAATAATTTTAAAGTTTATTTATTAGAACATATGGGAATGTACGATAATTATATAGAATATAGAAAATCAATGAATTACTCAATTTTGAAAAATTGATTATTTTGTATGATAAAAGTAAATAGTTCAATAAAATAAAAGTTTCTAAAAATTGCGTGTTGAAGTTTGAATGTGGTACAACTACTTTTGCAATTGGAATTTCAAACAATTTTTAATTCTCATAAAAATTTGACAAACATTTTCGAATTTTTTGTTAGCTTAATTTATTCGTTGGACAGAATCGTTTTTCCGTTTAAATTTAAATTTTGAAATCGTCATCAAAGTTAACTTTCGTAGGTTTCTCAAAACTTCATAAAAAATCATGAAACGTTTCAAAAAAACTCCAAAATATCAATCAATTTTTATAAAATTTTCAAAACCTTTGGACACTATAAATATCCTAAAATATCACTTACTGTTTCCAAAATCTAGATATTTTTTATAAACTTTTTTGTTCAAAGAAAAAACTGTGATTTGAGAAAAAATTATACAGGAAATGAAATTTTCTATAATGATCCTTCGAACACAAACACTACAATAAATTTACGACAAATTGGGCTACAAAAAAATTCTTTAAGATGCAGACTACATATGTTTCAAAATTTCCGATTTGCAAAATCGCAAAACAGTATGTAAAGTTTTGAAAATATTTCTTCCTGAGTTTCAGTCCCATCAAAAAGTCACAAAATGCTAATTTTTATAGTAAATCTGAAAAATTTCTTATGTATAATTTATAGAAAAAAAAGGATAAAATTTCGTAATTCGTAATAAACTTGCAATTGTTTTGTGATTTAATAAATTTTCATCTCCAACGTTAATTACTTAATTCAATTAAAAATTGATTTTCATATAACAAACTTAAATCTGCAATTTGATAAACTGCGAATGATTCAAATCAATTTCCAATTTCGTATTTTCAAAATTCAAAAAAAAAAAAAAAAAACTGTAACCGAATCTCGTTAGATCCTCGCTTCATAAAAAACCTCGTGAATCGCTGGAAATCTCCCTTTTTCGAAGGGCTGAAGAATCGCAATTTGGGCAAAGTGGACGCAATGGGAGTCCGTGAAAGGTAAGGGAAAGGGGAGGGATCGAATTTTTTTTCGCGCTCATTGTGAGGCAAATTTTCAATGAACATTTTTTTTCTTCTGCATCGCTTTTTTCGGGGCCCGAAGAAAGGGCCCCGCGGGTCCGCCGGACGCTGGACGAACAATATGACGCGTAGGGGAGGGCAAAAACGGAAAAGTTGGCCCGGGGAAAAAAAGTCTGACCATGTGGCGAGTTCGAGTCCCGCTACTGATAGACGAAAATTGAAGGATCCCCGTGATTTAATGCTGCGTCGAATCACATTCGGAGCACATTTTGCTCGAATAAAAAAGTGTGTCCAATCTTTTTTTAACGACGAATAAGAAAAAGTGGAATCAGATTTTTCGGTTTTTCTGAAATGACTCAATTTGGGTAGTTGAGAGGGGGAATTATCAGGTTATCGTATCGATACTGTATGAGTAGGGTATTCTGAGTTCCAATTTGTTTTTTACTATTTGCAATGTCTAGAACACATTTTTATAAATAATTTATTTATTTTTATGGAAATCTGAGCACGTGAAAAATGGTTAGAATTTTTAAAATCACTGAACCGTCCTTTGCAAATGGAAAAGTTCTGGAGTGTCAATTTGTGTGGGAGTAATGATATGGATGCATCAGATTTCTCGTTTCCGTGCATTATACAATGCATTACTTTATAAATAAATAATTAGTCACAGTATTCCTGACGTAATTGAGTGATGGATCAATTATGAAAATTATTCAGGCCTTCCATACATTTCAAATTTTTTTTCACATAGGCAGATTGGTGATTGATGAAGTAAATAGATTGCAAAGGTAAAAAAATCGAAAGCGATCTTTATTTGAAACAAATTTTATGGTAATTGAGACTTCTTCGAATTTTCAAAAATTTTTCAAAACGATATTATTATTTATTACTTAAAAAATTTAAATGAAATTCGTAAAAGATTTAAGTGACGAATTCGGAAAGTTTTTCAGATTTTGTTTACAATTAACTTTTAATTCAGCAGAATTAGTCGAAAATTATTTGGGATTATTCATAATATGATATTCTTTTAATTTTTAGTACTTTCATAATTAATTTGAAACTTGAAATAATGTTTATTTCTGTTTGCGACTCCTAAACATTAATTCTTATCTTAAAAATTAAAAAGAAAACATAATTATGATTCTCATTTTCTTTTGTATAAACAAGACCATTCCTACAATTATATTCTCCAAGACTATTCTATACATGAATTAGTCATTGATTTGTAATGATTTTATTTAAATCATTATCACAATGACAAGTCTTACCCAAAATTTAACAATAAATTATTTACTCACTCGAAATCGGGATGCGAGTGATTTGATACGTAAAAAATCAGTTCACACTTACACTCACCTGGAACAGAAAAAAAGACAGTAAATTAAAAAACAAAATTTAATGGCTTTTATCACTGTATGTACCATTCAAAAAAAGGAGCATAGGTAAATATTTTAATTTAAAAGTTTCAGGATTGAAAATTTGTGGTTTTTGAAAAATAATTTTTGAAATTGATGTACTTAGATTAATACATCCTGCATTATATAATTTTTACTTTTCACATTTTGAAGTTTTTAAATAAATGGCAACTTTCTTTTTTATCAAAAGATCATCCATTTCATAAATTCAAGAGAAAAATAGTTAAGATTTTTCAATTTTGTGCAATAAAATACTAGGTTTCCAAGGGAGAAAAATAAAATTAATTTGTAGTGTTATCGAAATGATTTAAATTTTTTTTTGAAACATTTTTTGTCATTTTTAACTTGATAACTTATAACCGAATTTTCTATATTTTGTAATATTGCAGTTCAATCCAAATTAATTACAGTTATTGTATAAACTAATCAATTTTCGCTATATGTCGAACTCGTTTATTGTTTTAACTCAATCCATAACAAAAAATAAATAAATTTTAAAAAATTCAATTTCTAACTCAAATTAAATTAATCATTCAAAAATTCTCGAACTTAGTAGTTCGAACTATAGAAATTTCTAGCTAAGTATTTTTGTTCCAATGTTCAATTTATCGTATGTTTTGATTTTGCCTTCGTTTTCATAAATAATGTAATATTTTTATTAAATACATATAGAAATTTAGTAATTATCGAAGTGTCTGAAATTTTTTCGGCGGAATTCGAAACTACGAGTATAAGGTGACAAATTTTGAACATTCAAAACCTTAATTTGAACACATTCTTAATATCGAAAAATTTAATTTTTTTTTAACAGATTTTTTTTTCTTTACTTTTTATAACAGATTTTGAAATTCAGAATTTTCTCACTTCAATTCTTTGTCCGCGATAGTTTTGGAAAAATTTTTCTCTATTACGAAAAAAACCCTACTTTAAAATTAAAATTTTGAGTTTAAATTCATGTACAATATATTCCACATTTCTTTTTAAATTTTCTCTTATTTTGATTCACAAAATCTACGAAAAACCCAGCAAATTTCCACATTTATCTTAATAATATTTAATTTACAATTTCAGAATTATTCATAAATGATTAATTGATGATGAATAATTATTAGTTTGAATTATATTTGAATGATAATTATTTATGAATCATTTGATAATTTTGACAATTAAAAAATAATTCATTCATAACTACTACTTTACTTTCAATTTCCATTTTAAAAAACTTACTAAATTTGTTCATTTTCTGATTAGATGATGACCGATAAAATACGCAAAAATATAATATAATATAATATAATATAATATAATATATATTCAAAATTTTGTTATATTTTATGGATTTTATTATATGTTCCAATAATAATAGTATAGGGGAGACTGGGGCAAAATGCGCAGTTCACGAAATGTTGAAGTTGCATTACCGTCAGAACGGTTATAACTGGAGACTTGAAATTTTTTCCATATATGGCTCTAGTGTCGAGTATCAATTTATCAAACGTCAGTAATAGCGTCATGTTTGTTTGTTTACTTTTTCGGTTATAAAACAAAGTGTGTTTAAGCCACTGTGTTGTAAATGTTTGTCTGAAAGAAAACTTCAACTTTTGCGTCATTTTTTTCATCAGAATTGATGGTTGGTGAGTTTTTCTAGTAATTTAGGTGTGAGAAAGATGAAAACGTGATAGGTTTGGTGAAATTTTGACTCGTTTTCGAATCACACGATGATAAGCCGAAAATGTAGCCATGGGGCAAAATGCGCAGTTTTTGCGTGGGGCAAAATGCGCAGTGCTTGTTTTGTATTTTTTCGCTGTGTTTGGTAATGTTATGGTATTTCCTTCACTTTTTTGTTGTTTTCCATTTTTTTTTCGTCAAATTGTTTCTAAACCCAAGGTCGTGTCGAGGCCGGGGCAGTGTTCCGGGGCCCCCAAACACTGTATTGAAAAATGTAATGAGGGTGATGAGCAAAAAAAAGTGGTGTGTCACTTTTGAACAGAAAAACTTGTAAAAAACCTCCTTTTTTCAACACTTTTTTTTTTAAATCAAATTTGAAAGATTTACGACCTTTTTTTCAATTTTTGTGAAATAACGAACTTTTTCTGAATTCGTTTATTTTTTTTTAAACATTTTTTTCATCATGGTTCGCGTTTATGTTCGCAAAACAGAGCGGATTGATGATGGAAAAGTATTCGAAACATGCAAGGCGTCCACGAGGGAATATCTGCGAATTGCGAATCGAAACGCTTTTCTGTTGCTCGACGGACACTCGATCGCTATTTACAAAATGTTTGTTCTTAATAAATACAAATTTTAAAAATCAAATTTTGTTGTTAACAAAAAAATTTTTTATTGAAATTGTTCATGAAATCATTTATTTTGTATTGCCCACAATTTTTCAGCAATCAAACTCGTGAAAATCGCGATATCTGGAATTGCGCATTTTGCCCCAGAGGTTGCACATTTTACCCCAGCGTGGGGTAAAATGCGTAGAAAATCGTTTTTTTTAAATCAATATATGAGGCATAAGGTTCAACAAGAACTAAAGTTGCCTGAGGCTAAATTGTAGCTACATATGTGGGCTACAATATAGTGCCATTTGCAGATTCTCTCAGCCCTTATGCTGCCTCAAAAATTTAATATTATCAAAAACTGCGCATTTCACCCCAGTCTCCCCTACTTATATGTTTCATTATATTTTAAAAATTCCAGATTTTGAATATTACAATCAAAAATTTTCTGTGAAAAAACATTTAATTTTCTCGCCAAAGTATCCACAGGGCACTTACATTTCAATATGAAACATGATGGTTTTAATGGAGATGATTTTCAAAAATTGTCATGATTACGTTTTTTTTGCGTTCAAAAAAGCCCACCTCCATGAAATATGCTCGAGCCAAAAAAACTCTTCTTTTATATTCCCATGTCTTCGTTTTCATTCAAAACAAAATCTGAGTGCATTTATCCCCGCAGATGATTGCGCGTGATCGAGCGTGTCCGAGCCCCGAGCGAAGGAAGCGGTTTGCGGATGCCGTGTTCCGTCCGGAAGAGTATAAAAAACGAGTGAAAAAAAAGCGTCTCGCTCCCCTCGAAGAAAATAAAAACGGGGGGGGGGGCGAAAAAAAACGGGCATTATGAAGCGTCCGTTACCGAATTTTTCAAAAAAATCCGATGTCATAAATCCGCGCCACGAGGGGCAAAAAACGCGGCAATGCGCGTGCTGTTTGTAACGATTTTTCGTGGTTTTTTTCCATTTTTTCTCAAGGCGTCGCGTGTCGGGTTTTTTCAGAGTAGAAAATGTTTGGCACGTGCCCTTGGCTTGAAAGGGGTGAGTTTGATACGCGATTTGGGGATGATTGAATAAGAATTTCACGGTCGTCCTTTGCACGAGTTTTTTTTTATGTGGAATTTATTTGGACAGGGTTTTTGAGTCTGAGATTATTTTAAACTCAGGAAATTTGGATAGACAAATGATTCGGTAGGAAAATGAGGAATTGAATTTCAATTTTAAAACTTTACTGTAATACTACTCTCCAAGTCGAAAATTGACTTATATATCAAATAATCATTGAAGTAGTGACTTCTAGAATAGTCATTTTCAAGGAATCGTGCATAGTGCATAGCGACTCACATTAAATAAGTCACTTTTTCACTATTGTTTTAGTCAGTTTCAACTTTTGTCTATAAATTTCAACCAATAAATCAGTCAACGTCAACTTTAATGGTGAAAATTTGAACAACGAATTAACTGAAATTGAGTAACTTACAGTTAAATGATTTACTAATTCGATCAGTTATTATTGATTCTTTTCTTTTGTCAAAATTTTGACTAATTCAAAAAAGGAATTGGAATATTTCCTAGTAATGTATTTTTCGCTAGGTGCATGAGTCAAATTTTACATAAAATTTCTTGTAGATTTTAAACAATCTTTTTTATTTTCCTTGTAATTTGTGATCCAGATGCATAAAAAACTGTACAACTGAATGTTGAACGTTATTCTTAATTTTTATTTCAAAGTGCTTAAAACTTTTTTTTTAGAAATTTTTTTCATTTGCCATCACCTGAACAGGAAAAATTGGTCATTAATTAATGAAAAATACTTTCTTGAAAACTATTTTTTACAAAAATTTTAAAAAATGTCTGTGAATGCATCTTTATACTATATCTACTGTTTTTACAGTTTAAATTCAAAAAGTGTATTACATTTCAGATAAAGTTGACGATTTTGAAAAATATATAATCATTCAATTTCCTGATGAAAAATTTAGAGTATGTGTTGATAAGTATTTTTTTCTTCATCGTAATTTGTGATTTATCTGCATGAAAAATTGTAAAACTGAATGTTAAACATGATTTTCAATTTTTATTCAAAAGAGGCTTTATATCTGAAAAACGATTTAAAGACATTTTTTTTATTTGTCATCACCAAAATATTTAAAAATTTGTTATAAATTAATGAAAAATACTTTCATGAAAAATGTTAAAAAATTTTTGTAAACGCATCTTAATACTATACCTACTATTTTTACAGTTTCAATTTAGAAAGCCTATTTCATTTTGGATGAATTTCACTAATTTCAAAAATAATAAATCATTCCCTTTCCTTTTATAAATATTCGAAGGATATGTTTAAAGGTATTTTTCCATTTTTTTTATTTTCCTTGTTTTTTTATTTAGTTGCATAACAAATTGAATACCTAAATGTTAAACATGATTCTTAATTTTCATTTTCAATAATTAGTATATTAAAAATATATCATGAATAAATGAAAAATACTGTCAGAAATTTTCAAAAATGTTTGTAAACGCATTTTCATACTATTTTTACTGCTTTTACAGTTTCAATTCGAAATTCGTATTACATTTTGGATAAAGTTCACGACTTTCAAAAACATTTAATCAATTAGTTTTCTGATTCAAGTATTAAGAGTGTATGTTTATAATTTTTTTTTATTTTTCTTATTTTCTTCGGAATTTATAATTCAGATGAATAACCAATAATACAACTTAATCTAAAATATGATTTTAAATTATTATTTAAAAAGTGCTACAAATATGAAACACGATTATACGATACCTATTTTTATTTTATTTGCTATCACCAGAACATGAAAAATTAGTCGTGATTAATGAAAATTACTGTCTTAAAAACTACCCTTTACAAAGTTTTTTAAAAATGTCTATAAATGTATCTCAACACTATACCTTCTATTTTTAGAGTTTAAATTCAAAAGGCGTATTACATTTTTGACGAAATTCACGAATTTCGAAAATATTTAATCATATACTTCCCCGATAAAAATATTAAGAGGAGTATATTTATGAGCTTTTTCGTAAAATGGA
This sequence comes from Platygaster orseoliae, assembly GCA_030522825.1. NCBI lineage: Eukaryota > Metazoa > Arthropoda > Insecta > Hymenoptera > Platygastridae > Platygaster > Platygaster orseoliae. The sequence goes on from JAPYZL010017449.1 coordinate 9,020, forward strand.
TTTCTCCAATAACTTGAAAAAATTTTGTAATGAATATTGAATCAATGTAATTTTATATTTTGTGCACGCACTGTATTTGATGTAAGTAAAGAGGGAGGAGGGGTTAGATCTTTTTGTACATCAACGTTTGGCCAGATGTCCATCGTTCGCAGGTATAAAAAAGCACATGGGAGGAGGAAGGAAACTCGATGGCTTTGAATCAATCTAATAACACAAAAACTTCGGGATGATGTTCCATCTATCAAATTTCTCTACTTGAAGTATATTTTATTTCGCGTTGTTTGAAGCTAAAAAACGCGTTTTTCCATTGAATTTTCGGAAAAATTTATACTATTATCGTAATAGTTATTATCCAGCAAAATCTTTTTTTTCCTTTCAACATTAATAATTTTTACAAGTAACACAATAAACTTTCATAAATTTACTTCACATACATACTTTTTTGAAAAAGTTAAGAAAAAAAGATTCTTTGAAGTCGTTTCTCAGATTACTGTCTGATTTCACACAATTTGAAAAGAGAACGTAAATGTATGAGTTTGAAAAGTATTAGAAAGGAAAACATCTCATGGAAATAAAACTCGTGGAAAGTCAAATAAACTAAGCAAGCATATTTTTCATGACAGATTCAAGTGTAGTTATGTCAAACACCCACTGATTTGAAAAAGAAAATTTCGAAAGCTGTTGCAAAGATTGCGCATAAACGAAGAATTTTGATGTGTACAATCATGTACGATCAGGTTTAAATCTTCAACTTTTCCAAACTTTGATAGCTTAATTACAAATCAAAAGGTACATATTTAAAATTCAGAATTTTTTTAATAATGAATATTTTTTATTAATTCAAGTTAAAACAATATTCGACCAAAATAATAAAATGAAAATATACGAAGTCACATATGGTAATTATAAAATTCATATTTGAATTCAAATTTCGGAATGCCAAAAAAAATATTCAAAATAAACAAGTTCATGATATTCCCAATAATTGCAAGTAATTTTCAATGACCAAAAATCTCATCACCGACTTCTGCCGAATTTCAGTTCAATTTTTTTTTTCGAAAAAACAAACAAACAAAAAGTCACTTTCCCGCGTCCCATAAATTTTGGCTACCTGTGTTCAAGCCCAGTTTCCTGATATTCAACATCTCGTTTTGCTCAACAAATATCATCCCCCCCCTCCCCTCACCCCTCCGCCCATCTTCCCGTGATGAGACAGACAAAGATGAAAAAGAAGAGAAAGATAAAGGGCGCGAGGAGCGGGGTGAGGAGGGGACGTCTCGATTTTTTCGAGGGGGATGTTGCCCCCGAAGTCAGGTTCCCATGCCCTTTCTATTTTTGGTGCCACCTGTCCGGAGTTTGGACCGTCGAGTTTTTTCCCCTCAAGTAAAAATAGGGAAATGGTAAAATAGCACTGCCCCGGTAGACCCATTGTCCTAATTTGGGTTTTTTCATTTTCAATTTGTTTACTCGCGTACATTGGGGTGTTTGTGTTACAATTTTAAGATTTTTGAAGATTTAGTTGGGTTCGGTCGAGTTTAGTGAATTTTTGGTTTTAGAATTAGGGATAGTTTGTTTTAGTTTTAAATCATTTTTAAAAATTTTTAAAAATGTTTCGTAAGTCGTCAAAGCTGACAAAACTCAGCTTTGAACTGTAAAAATGTGAAAGAGTATTAAAATGTTGTATTATTTAAAGGTAAGAAGGTTGTCAAGATTTAAAAAATGTTACGAATATCTTAATCATCAATCTGTGAAATTGGCAAAACTGTTAAAAACAATAATGGCAAAACTATTTAACTGTCGAAACTATCGAATGGAATTCAGGATTAATTAATTCAGTAATTTAAAAATAACAATTATCCTGGCTTTAGAAAAATTATAATTGTAAATGTTTCGCTAGGATAAGGTAGAAAAAAAATTTGAAAAATTGTTTCAATTTAGTGATTAATAAAAAAAAAAAAAAAACAAGAATTTACTAAAATGTTGAAAATCTTGAAATTCTTTTAACTCTTCGGCATGAACTTCTAGAAATTTCGACAGAAATTCATACAAATACCAGATAGTGTTTTGAATCTAATACTACAAGTATCAGAATTCTAGGAAAAATTTTATTCTGAAAAATCAGAACAAATACGTACGATTTACGAAATTTAGAATACTAGACCATCGAATTCCAAAAAAACATCTATAAAAATCTATAGAAATGCTGAAAATCTAAAAAAATACTTTAAAACGCTAGAAATGTATTTGACACTTTAAAAAGTGCGAAAATAAAAAAAAATCTTTAAAACATTCAAATTCAACGTAGATTTTGTTTCCTCAGACATGTTTAAAAATACTGAAAATTTATTGAAATTTCAGTTCCAGAGCAAAAAATTCTGGAAATCTATATAGCAATCTGCAAATAAATGAGAAATCTATAAAAATATAGAAAACTCAAAATTGTTGTAAATTTCAGTACTTTGGCACCAAAGTTCTAGAAATCTGTAAAGTGAATCATAGAATTCAAAAAAATTTATAAAAAAAAAGACAAGATTGTATGAATAGCATATAAAATACTGGAATTTAAAAAATTCCTGAAACACTTGGAAGAATTTTTTTTTCTGGAATTTCAGGATTTTTAATCTTAGAAAATCTGGTTTCAGTAATGAGATGTTTCAATTTTACAAATTTCAGATTTCAATGTTATATTATTTCGAAAGTCTAGAGTTTATTATTTTTAATACATTTAATAAATGTAATGGAACTCGAGTTTTGTAATTTTTAAGTCATTGTGGTTAAAATTTCATCTTTTTCTTAAATTTAAAAAATTTTTAATATTTTCTCATTATTTATATAACTTGAAGGATTTTCTGATAGTATAAATTTTATACAGATTTCTGAAATTCGATGTTCTAGAAATTAAAGTGTTCTGAAATTTAAATATTTTAAAGATTTTTAAGAAATAACATCGTGACAGATTTTTTCAGAAAAAGACTACCGAATTTTTTTCTGCCTACGCCCCTCAGTATTACATTTAGCTTGTTATATTAAAAAAAGAAACTAATTGACAAAAAAAAGGCATTAATTGACTAACTCGTTTACTTAATTGTTCATATATACTAGGGGAAAGTGGGGCAATGACGGTCATGGGGTAATGACGGCCATCACCATTTTCGATACTCAAAATTGACGTAGGTCTAAACCGTTTACTGTGACAGAAAGCTTATTCCATAAGCTTGTTTTTAAGTAGATGCTGAAGTATGTGGATTTATTATAACTTGTAGTTCCAGACCAGTGCCGATATGTAACTATCCAAAAGTTTTATATGGTGTTAAAATATCGATTATTTCGTCAACACTTTCAGCTACACAATCGAGGTAGATATGTTAAAGTGTCGCTATTGATATTAGCTTTCTAAATCAAGTAAAATTTTCCATGTGTCTTGCATAATTTATGTGTAGAGTGCATGCTTGAGCAAAATAAGGTCAGTGGGGGAATGACGGCCACTAGAGGTGGGATAACTATTTTTTATCAATTGTGGTCTTATTATACATGCCATACATGCCATAACTGCGATTCAGATCTCGATGATGATGATGAAAAAATGTCGTTGCATTCTAAGTTAAAGGCATTTTTTTTTAATATGTTTCCTTTTTATTTCTCTTGCGTTTTTTGTGAGCTATCAATAAAGTTACAATAACAAAAATGTCGAATTTCCATTTGTTTTCCTTCATTAAGTATTAACAGCGATTTTTGTTTATATTTGTGCGATTTTTTGTCGGTTTTTGAAAGTGGCCGTCATTACCCCATTATTTTTCTAAATGACCAAGACCAACTTTTTTTAAAGATTCTAATTTTTTTAGTTTGAATCAAAATTTTTTTAATCTGCCGATATACTTTGTTAGCATTTGAGTTATACTTGTTATCTTAACTTTCGTTTGATCAAAAATGTCAATTTTTGGATGTGTTTTGATGCTGAATTTAATTTGCAACAAAACTCGATGTAACGGAATCAGGCTAATCTCACCTACACTATTAAAATTTAAACAACTTTTCTTCAACATCAAACTCGTCAATGTTCATCAACGTTCTCCGTAACATCACAGACTTTCTGCGCCATCTTCTAATTTTCCTCCATTACTTCAATCCTTCAACCAGCTATTCATCCCGCATCGATTTCGAGTTTCAAAAAAAATTCACGCAAAAGCGAGACACAGCGAAAGGCTCCACTCGCCCTTTTTTTGCGCTCGACGTAAAACGCCTTCCCCTTACCTCCTCCCCCTCCCCCTCCCCTGACCCTTCCGCCCCCGGGGCCCTTCGGGGCCCGCGCATAGTAGGGCCCCACGGTAGCTGATACCTTCGGAAATTGAGTAGCTATAAAATTAATTATCCTCCGTGCTTTATCGCCCGCGCGCCACCGGGGCCCCCTCGTCCGAGGCCGGGGCCTTGGGGTCCGAGGGAAATAAGAAAGGCCCCGCGAGATGAGACGGAGGAGTAGGGGGAAGGGGGGTGGTGGGGGACGGGGGGGGCATACCGGCAAACAGGAAACGAGCCTCGGCGAAGCAATCGCTCGTAACGATCGCGTAATACGCCGCGGGCCGTTCAATGAGTCGTTAAAATCTTGGCGCTGGTATATATGCGTGTACTACTGGATAAATATGGCCTCGTGTGTGTGGGATTTTCGTCATTCCGTAGAGTCGTTTCGAATTCAGAACCCTGATGACTTTAATCCTCACAAGAACTATTTCGAGCCCTTGTGGGATGCCGAAATTACACGCGGGATTTGTTGTCGATTTGTGGTTAGTTTTATGGGTTTGATCATTTTTTTTTCATCTTGGGATTTTGGTTTTTTAAAAATTATGAGGGATTTTCGTTCGTATCTGAAAAAGTAAAGTGTCACTCTTTTATAGCATCTATTAAAAAAACATGATTATTTTAGTCAAAATATACATAATACATTAAATGTATATTTATTTTATTCAAAAAATCCGACAAAACAACCGAAATTCAAGTAAAAAAAAATTTACTCAAAAAAAGACGCAACCCAAATTACCCGAACACATATAAAATTACCCGCTACTTTTCAAATATTAAAAATAACAAAAACTTTCCTAATGACTTCACTTTCATATAAAAACTAAATATCCTCCAAGAATATTTAATCCATTCTAAAAAGTCGATCTCAAAAATCCCAACAGAACCAGTTTCGCCTTTTATTAGATATTGTGATAATTGCTTTTCAAAACCTGTCGATCATTTTTAAAGTCACGCCGCGTCACGAATGGAACACTTTAATTTACTGGAAATGAAAAAAAAATTTTTTTTGCAAAGTCACTTTGTTACAATCTCGCTTAACATTATAATAACACTGTTGTTTTCCCGTCGGAATGAAGCTGCAGTCGCGTGGCGGTTTTTCATGCGCGCATCCCAAAAGGAGAGTCGAGAAAAAAGGTATCATCAGAGCGGACGGTAGCAGGCACGAAGCTCGCGCGAAAATTAGGGGCCTGCATGGCCCCAGAAAAAAAAAGATGAAAAGAGAAGAGAAGCGCAAAAAGAGCATGTAGTGGCGAAACGAGGATGCCGCTCGTAAATCTGTGGCGGACCTCATCACCGGCATTGGCGTAATTTCTAAATACAAATCAGGCGAACTGCAGTAAACAGTAATTACGCTCTGATTTTCATGTAACATAATTATTTACTTGAGAAACATGAATATTGCTGTTATAATAAGTATTTATGGATTTTTTTTATTCAATTACAATAGACACAGTAATAATAGATATAATTGACGCTACTTATCTGAATTTAACAAGTGTATTTGGGACATAACTTTATTTTTAAATGACAATTAAAAATGTCCCTTACACGTATTTTTTTTAAAATGACAATTAAAAAAAACACGCGCACGTATTTTTTTTGGTCGGAAAAAGTTTATTTTATGGATTTTCAGAATTCGTTTTAATGGTAAAAATTGATATTTTCCGTCTACGGTAAGGACTTATTTTTCAAATCTCTGGTATGATTTAAACTGTTTTATCATTTCCGAAATCCTCAAGAATGGTTCGCAACTCTCAAAAAGTCCTTCAGAATAGAAAAAGAAAACCCAAAAATCCCTTTTCTCCGAGTCCTCGACACCCCGAGCTAATGAAGAGGGCCAAAACCCATCATAACCTCTCGTTGCACCCTTTTGACGCCCAGCACCCTTATCCACCTTCCCGTCAATGATCGGAATCACAGGACATTCACGCCGAAGCTTTAAAAAAAGGGAAGAAGAAGAATAAAAAGAAAAAAAATCCCCATCTCGATCCTCGATCCTTGATCGAGAAAAGAAAGGTCCGTGAATTTCGCCATCTCCGTCGCTCCCTTCGGTGCCATTGAAAAAGGTCCGTCCTTATTCTGCGACGCAACGGATGGACGGACGGTTACATAACTCCGGTATTGTGCGCCGTCGTGCGATATAACATGGGACTTAGAAATTTCGTACGCGAGCAGTAAATGGGGTATCATGTTCAGTCTAAGGCTTAAGGACTTTTGTTTGGCGTGGGAGGCTACGTCGTGGCGCTCCGCGCTACTGGCCATGCCGCCTTCGGTTTAGGCCTGCGTCCTCGCACCTGATCCGACCTAGTGCGCCGCGGGCCATTCAAAAGTCTTCCGCCTCTACACGGCTATGTACGCTTTAAATGTACGAATTCGGACGATATTCGACTATGCGAGAGAGTTCCCTGAGACGGTATTCAGCGACGCGAGGAGTGTACCCTACGAATTTTTTATTCTCCTTTTTTTTCACCAGAGTAGTCCGCATTGTTCTCAAAATTAGAAGTTTGAACCGTCAATCGAGTGATTACGTGATTCATGCACGTGGCGTTTGGTTGAGTCGATTTTTCGTACGAATGTTTGGTTACAGTAATTATTCATTTGGTTAAATATGGAGTCAGAAAAATGGTAGACTTATTTTTTGTACGCTGTGCAAAATAAGAAATTTATTTTTGAGTATATTTAAGTAATATTTCACAAGTATAAAAATTTATAAATATTCAAATAAATCTATTAAGTATAAATACAAGTAGTATTGAAAAATTGAATATAAATTATTTTTAATAATATTTAAGAACTATGAATTTATGTAACTTGAAATTTTTGATACATAAATAAATGTATGAATTTTAGAAATAATTGTAAGTAATATGAAGAAATATTTTAAAAATGATTTTAAATAATTTTTATTTGATTTCTTGTTCATACAAATCAAGGATACCAAGAAGCAATAAAATGAGTTTTTCATATTTTTGGCTCTAAAGGATGGAGACATCTTGAAAATTATGAAGATTAAAAATGGAGCGTTATACAAATATTAAATGTGGACAAACCAAAGATTTGGATATGGCAACCAAAGTTTTGTTTATTTCAGTTTTAAATGTTTTTTTTTCTTAGTTTTTGAACTTCCTTAAATTTTCATGTTGGAAGTTTTCAAATAGTTATTCCAATATTAAAACAAAATTAGTTTAATAAAAATGTGTAATATCGTACTTTTGTTCTATAAAATAATAGTTTAGAATTTGAAAATAAATAATAATTTTGCTATGAAAAATCAAAATAACAAGCAGTTGTGTTTTTAGAGTTAAAAAATTTAATGATTATTTTTCAATTTTGGGAAATCTTCATGAATGTGATATTTTTTTATAAAATTGCGAATTCCTGCATTTTAGATAACCCTAGTTAATTTTAAGACCTTTCGAAAATATGAGTGTTGTGCGAATAAATGCAATGAAAAATTTCCGTCATTTTTTAAAATTTTTTAAAAATATTTCTGAGAATCAAAAAAGTTAGTTTCCTTGTTGATTTCCAAAAACATATTTCTAAGCAATTTGTTGTGTTTCGAAATTGATTGTAATTTAAAAAAAAACCATTGTTTCGTAGAATCTAAAAAAAATATTTAAACCTTATTCTGTATGTAGAGCGAAAAATTGTGGATGATTTTTTGAAGTAAATATTGTTTTTTAGTGCTGCTTGGAAACAAAACCAAAATATTCTTGTAAACTCTAGAAATATTTTTTTAAGCAACGAAATGTGTTTGTAAACTTTTACATAATTATAATAACTTTTTCATATTTCAAGTATTTATGAATTATAAAAATTTAAAAAAGTTTCATTATTCCAACAAAATTTCAAATACTCTACAGAAATTAATTCAAAAATAATGTAGTTTCTAAAAAATACCCTTTTAAAACTTTGTCAAAAGTCATTAACAATAATTATCATCAAATTCATTTTTGATATAGGCTGCTTCAGCGTTTATAAAAATTTATTAAAAATTCCTAAGTAGTTCGAAACTAAAAAAAATGTTTATAATGATTTTGGAAGAAATGACAACGAATTCCTTGAAAATTTTGAATTGCCAGAAACGCCAAAGTTTTAACCTTACGTTGTTTGAATAAAAAATCACAATATTTTTGATACTGCTGAAATTTATGTCACCAATATCTCGGAATGCCAGAGAGTTAAATAACGTCTTGCGGTTGAAAAAACGGATGTAAAAAACTGGTCTCTAGAAAATCTCAACGTGATTCTTGTTATCTCAGAGCGCGAGTTCAAAAAAACGACGTTTAAAAATAACGCGTTGCGAATGTCGTCGCATCGGCTTTAATCAATTTTTGATGGTTATCGCTAATTCGTCTGGTCGTAGAAAAAGTTTTAACGTTTTTTCGTTGTTAGAAAAACAATTTCTATGATTCTATGTCATTCTTCTTTTTTCGTATTGCCTATTTTTTCATTAAAACAATAAAATTTATTTACATTATCGTAATAGCTCTGGTTTGTTATTCATTTTATTTCAATTAGAGTTAAAAATTCAAAAGTTCTTGCTTTCCAACGTACAAAATTTTGGTATTTATTTTTATAAGTAACACATTTTATTTATATAACTCTTAAATTGAAGTATCTGAAACTTTATGGAATTCGAAAACTCCATATATTTAAAAAAAAATTAATTTCGTGTATCTATGTAAATGCAAAACGAGAAATTCGATGAATTCCGTCGAACATTTTGATAAAACAACATAAATAATCATTCTTCGTGTTTTGCAAACAATTTTTCGCGATAAATTGTATTTATAGGAGTCAAGATTGCAACGATCTTCCTGATGCTCACGGGAAGTTATCACCCACGGATTTTCAGAAAGTGATAGGCTACGAAGAAGCTCCATAAAAAAAGAAACTGCACCAAAACTTTGCTTGTTACAGATAAGATAAAAAACACGCAATGTTGCTATTTCAATTTTTCGTACGTTTTTTAAAACATTTTTTGCAAAACAATGTATAGAATTTTTAGCTTAAAAATTATAGTTACAAAATTCAGGAACTCCTGATATTTTCTAAAATTAAAATTTTTGTTCAATTCTCTCATAGGAAAAATTCTCATCTTCATCAGTTTCCAATCTTTTTTTTTTCCATTTTCAGGCTCTCGCGAACATGTGAAAATCGTACTAACGATCGGTTCCGAACTTTGATGAAGCATTAAAAAAGGCATAAAATGTCTTGAAAGGCCAGAGTAAAATGTGCAGTGAGCGCTCTTGCATTTCCCTTTTTTTTAATAAGAAAACTATAAACGTCGAATCGCGCAAGATTGATACGCTGTAAGTAGCGGATGGGGCACGATTAAGAAAGGTCGGGCTCGAATTCTCGGTCCATATAATAAGGGGCCTGGCGATTGAAATTAGATCTAGTCAATGTTTTTGGGATACCTTGAGGCATTTGACGATGACGAGCTGGCGTGAGAAAAAAAAGGAGGAATGTTTCAGAATTTCTGAGATAGAAGCCTGAACCGCTTTCATTAGCAGGGCCGTCGAGAGAAAATTCGGGCCCCGGTCTGGCGAATGAAGACGATGAAAAATTAGAAGAACAAAAATGGGAGAGGAAAAAATAGTTTTTGTAATGTTAATAAATGGGAAGTACTTGGAAGATTGTCGAAATCTACAGAAAAGTACATGCATGAAAATACTAAGAACGATAAAAAGTTTTTTGGAAAATAATAGAAAATTTTGAAAAGGTTACAATAAATTCTGAGAAAAGTACTGGAAAATATCGTTTTCTAAACTTTGAAAAATGCAGGAAAGTAAAAAAGAGGAAAAAAAAGTAAAAATTGTGGGAAATTGAAACATGAACAAAATCTTCGAGTACTCATTAGGTTATGAACAAATTCCAAAAAATACAGAACATTGTGATAAACTAACAAATGTTAACTTCATGATCTAGCAAAATATTAAAAATTATCAGAAATGCGAGAAATATAAAAAATGACTTTATTACAGAAAATTTTAAAAAAATCCATAAAAAAGCATTTGTTGTTCAGAAAAAAAGTCATTACAAATTTCAGTAATGAATGAAAATGTAAGAAAGATTCACAGACACAGGAAATATGAAAAAATACAAAAGTACGATAATTTACCGAATGTACTGGGAATTAAAAAAATCTCTAATTAACTAACGTAGCTTTCATGGACTTGTTTTTTATTTATTTCATATTTAAAGTTTTTACATAATGTGTAATTTTTACAAAATGAAGGATTGTTGAAGATAATGATATATTTTACATACTTCCAAAAAACCTCTAAAAAATTATATTTTTTTTCTTTTTGTTATTTATATTATTAGGTTCATATTATTTTGTTATTTATATTATTATACATTATAGTATTTTAATTATTTTTTTTATTATTATTATATACTATGTTATTTATACCATTTCGTTATTTATATTGTACAAAAAATTTTGTATTAATTTATAATTTTTTCAATTTCTGATTTTACTGGCCTTTGTGAAAACTTTTAACCTTTTTATAAAATTATTTGTATATTTTGGAATACTTAAAATTTTTTTAATTCGTAGTGTGCTTTTACATTTGTTATCTTTTTCAACTAACATTTTGTGCTATTTTAATGTTGTAACATGCTATTTTTTTGAATACTTTGAAAAATCTAAACTTTTTTTATCTTTTTTTTTCTGGACTCTCACTTCTATCTATTCATGGTTTTTCATAATATTTCCTACCACTTGACGGAAAATCACGAATTTTTATATGTAAAATTTTATATTGAACAATCGTATGTAATTTTCTTAACGATACATTTCAGCAACACTTTTTACATCAAACTTTTGATTCCCGAAAAATTAGTACTAGAGTGGTATTTATTAATAAAATAAAAAAAACGGAAAAACAATAACAAAAGCAATTTAAGGATTCCCGGTCATTTTCCCGAATTCAAGTTCCCGAATGGTCATTTTCCCGAATGACCATTTTCCCGGAATGCCATTATTCCGAACATATTATTTCTCGAATGGCCATTTTCCCAAAAGTATTTTTACCTGAACGGAAATTTTGCCGAAAAGTATTATTTTCCGAGTTTCAGTTGAAATTTCACTTTCATTTCAATAAAATTGTAGGGGAAAGTGGGGAATTGTGGGCCACGTGTTCATTTTTCTAGATATCTTGAACAAGAATAAAAATTTTTTCAAATATTAAAAAGTCTATTCTGCGTATGAAAAAGTTACTGCAGTTTTTTGGTTAAAAAAAAATTTTTTTTTTACAAAATTTTGGTGGATAATAAAAAGTTAATGTTTGTGAGATTGTAAAAATTGTTGGGGAATAGTGGGCCACAACCTAAATTAAGTCAATACTCAAGAATTTTTTTTGTAAAAACTTTATTGAAAGATTCGAAATGACAAATGAATTGTTAATCTTAAAAAAAATAAAATAAAATTTCTGCTTCTGTCACTCACATATACAATTTGGGCACGTGAACGCGTTGGCAGAGGTAAGGACACATTTTGTATGGACACAATAATAAATTATAAAATATGGACATA
>JAPYZL010017452.1:0-11925 GCA_030522825.1 Platygaster orseoliae
CATTTGAAGGTTGGTACTATATAAAAATAATATGCATTTAATACTAGCGACGCCATCTATGTGTCAGACCGGGGACTTATCAGCCAACCTGTTATGTGGATTCAAAACTCGCTGTTATGAAACGAACAAATATTGCTATATCTAAACTGGAAAACTGTTTCAGTGAACTTATTCCATTTTACTATGTCGTGGAAAACGATGTGACTGAAGCTTGGCAGAAAGTTCGCGTGAACGTTAAAAAAATTATTGATGCTCGCTCTGTACACGGAGAAAAATTTTTTGTAAATTTTATCGAAACGGCGGTAGAATTTACCAAACTTTTAGCGAAGTGGTGATAATTTCCAACATTAGTACTTTTCATTTAATACTGAAAATGTAGGCAAAAAAACCAACAATTAAAGGACTTTTTACCATTCGTTTGGTAAAAATTTCCAGTCGTACAGTTATATCTTTCAATTAAAAAAAATAAGTTTTCAAAGCGAGCACTTCTCTCTCGCATGAACCAAAAAAATCCACGCGTAGTATATATACCGCGCTCAACTTATGCTAATGTCGACTCAGCCTGTCGTACTACTTCGGAAGTCGTGTTTGGGCGCCTTTTACCCAGAAGCCTATAAAGACAATTAGCACTCTAACGGCATAGCATCCCCCCTGATGCATATAATGTGTCACTTCTAATGGTAAAAGTTTTTTTAGCTAAGCTCCTACATGGTCGTGTGGCGACTATACGTTGACTGATTGTGGTATTTGACAACTATGAAAAAAATCGTTGCTCATAACTGGATCATTCCTGAATAGAAGAATTATTTTTATTTTTTTTTTGTCAAACTGTTTTGTATTTTTTTTCAAACTGTTTGGTAATTAATGCCAAATATACCCTTTACCCCCGTTACCTTCATGTTACCAAACTCTTGGCAGTATTTACTAATGTTAGAAATTATCACCACTTCGCCAAAAGTTTAGTAAATTCTACCAGCCGTTTCGATAAAATTTACAAAAAAATTTTCTGCGCGTAGGAAATGTTGTGTTTTTGAAAAGATTAACTAGTGACTTGTTTTTGGGGCATTCAAAATTTGCAAAAGTTCGTGTTCGAATAAAGACTACTGTACATTGGCCGTTCTCGGGTTTTGAAAAAAGATCAACGAATCCAAGATAAATAAACATTGTTTTTGTCAATCATCTTCATGTTGTAGCGAGTTATTTTATTTGTTTATAGAATATATTTATTCCTTTGCTCATAAATTCATCACCTGCTATGCAGTTCTATTTATACTTTACATTGCTTTTATACTTTCATGTACTTGAATAACGTTGAATAATATATATTGTATATATAGTTGTATATATACTAACAAGGAAACGGGGTATTATTGTATATGGACTTTCAAACCAATATTGCATGATTTCACTGTGGACACACCCCCTCCAAGAATCGTGCAAAAAACGTGCTCCTCGAACATAAAATCATTTTCCTACCCGCGTTATTATTGTTCTCGGCTTCGCCTCGTACCGCAACCCTCTCACTCTTGAGGAATTATTTTATGGTCCTAGTAATGTAATGTACTATAATCATAATACATATAAAACAAGAAATATTTTTCATCATCAAGTGTTTCATTATCATTTAAAAAGACATTAGTAACATATTATCTAAAACATGCAATGAATTTTTACAAGAACCAAATATTATTCAGAACAAGTATCATGATTTTCAGTTATATCATTATTTCCATCAACCATTATCATTATATGCTGCTCAATGATTCATTGCATTATTCTGGTAATAGATAATTGCAAAAAGTTAATTACATTAATAAATCATTTTCTTACAAAGTGCCGTGAATTCCCCTAACCCAAAAAAAAACTCCCTTTTTTCTCGTTAGATTAACAAACCACCCTGGACAAATATGAAACTCGTTTTTTTAGGTCCGATTCCCCTCTTAAGATTTGCCACAAGAAAGAGTGTAACTAACGTGGACACGAATGGAGTCGCCTCCAAAAAAGACTTGTCCACTCTCGTTTCTTTCGAAGCCTTCTTCAGGCGATGTCTAGCTTTTTCGTAACATACAAGAGTAGACTCGAATGCCCTCGTAAAACCAGGGTTCCATAGTATATAGCTGGTTCGTTGTACGAATCGCGACGCCCACTGAGGGTTGTCTTTTTTTTTCGTGAAACGTTCATGTAATCACGGTCAGAATTGTTGTTTATTGGTTCTTCATACATTTTACTATACTGAGTATGTTTTCTCGGAATACTGAAATTTGTAATAGTGATCGATTTAAAATGTTTGTAAAAAAATAACGAACAACTCATCACGAAGTTAATTATTATCAATGTGTTGTTTTTTGTCTACACCGCAAGAAGAAAAGAATTAAAATTTATTATTTGAAGCTTATTATTTTTAACTCAGTAAATTCAGTAAAATATCGGGTTTCTTGTCTCGATACTTTATTGGAAATTCACAGGTTGGTGTATTTAAAACTGTTCCAAGATTGAATTTTTCATGAATTCAACATTCGAGTTTTGCTTTTTTAGTTGACTGTAATGAAAAAATACTTTTATTTTTTTGGTTTATACAACCAATTATGTTCCATTAAAGTTTCTGCTGATATCGGAGTTTTGAATTTTCCAATAAAAAACTTTCCTTTCAGCTCTTCCAGATTTTCATGCTACAATTTCGTAACAAATAACAATAAAATGAAAGATGGTGAATAAATATTACCGAAAGAATAATTGTAATTATTGATATCTCAATAAACAATGTTTTTCAATTATTCAACGGAATTATTATTTTTTTAAAAATCAATATACTGAGGAATTCAACTGCAATAAAGTACAGTCAAGTTTAAATTATTCTTTTTTTGTAGTTGTTTAAAAATTATTATTTTCGCTGTTAAGCACAACGTTAATGATGTAAATATATCTATCTAATTCTGCAAAATTTTAACAATTTTTTAAGAAAAAAGATTTCAACTATTATTTTTGAAAATTTATTGAAATTAAATAATTTTAACAGTTTCAATAGTTTCTTTTTATAGTTCTTTCTACTTTAAAAGTTTATTTCAGCCTTGACTATTTTTTTAGTTTTTGCACTTCTAACAATTTTTATACTATGACGCATTTTTTTCATAAATTTTAGTAACTTTAGATTTGTGAAAATTTTATGAATTGTCATTACTAGTTAAAATTTCAATAAAAAAACCACCAAAAAAACTCAACATTAAACATTGTTAAAATAATTTTTTCAGTTTATTCATTTCAAGAATTCCACAGACAATAATATTTTCAAAAAAACTTCATACTCGAATAGTTGACTGTATATGTCACCTTACTCACAGTTTTATCAGCTAATTTCACAATTTTTATTAAATTGTCAGTTATAATCAAGTTCAACCTTGTTCACTGTTTTCAAAATAAAAACTGTAAAAACTGCATTATGTTTTAGTGTCAAAAATGTGACGGGTTTTATAAAAGCACGCATATCCTCGAAACTAACAAAACTGGAAAAAAAATCTTTGAGGCAATAAAGCATATAAAATGTCATTAACTTCCAAAAATGTCATCCCGTTAAAAGCTCAATTTATACGTTATTCAACTTTTCAAAAATAGTGGAAACATGCGGGTAAATTTTTAAAAATGTACATATATTTTATTACATAAAATAATTCCAATGAACAAAATAAGCTCAATTCGCAGTGAGCTCAATCTCAAAAATAAAAATACTTATCTCCAGCACCATGTGACACGTTTTCTAATGCTGAAGTACTGACGTAATTTTCCAACATCTTCTATAAGCTGGTGAAAAGTCACCTGTAAGCGTCCTATTGACTTTTGCTTGGAAAATTCCGGGAAAATCTCTGTGGAATTTCATTTGATTCGCCGTGTCCAGCATGTCTTCGAGCGCTGTTTGCGAAAGCGAAAAGCTCGCGGTTAGGATCTCTCTTTCCAACCCCAAATAAATGGAAACGCGAAGTCCGCGACATGAAAAGGGCGGCCGAGCCACCTGAATTTCGAGTCATCGCGATTCCCGCAACATGCAAATTACATTTTCTGCGCTTTATTTTTTCTGAGTTCTCGGACTTTACATCTTGTGCACTCTCAACAATGGAGAGAAATCCAATTTCAAAATGCCATGCTCATTATTTTAATGGACTTGCCGCGTAAAGGTTAAGGAGATTTCCGGTATTTTTCAAGGTTCTTCTAACATTAACAAAATTGAATATTTTCAAAATGATGTATGTAAATGGTAAAATGAAATTGCCTTGGGTATCACTTTCTCTGATCCGTTCCTCCCAAAGAAAAACTTTGCATACTGAAAAAAAAGAACCTGTTCACTCTTAAATGAAATTTGAGCAAACTTGTGTTTATTAACAGTTACTATATGTATGTTTGCTATGAATATCATGGAGTAATCTTGAATTAGGTAAATACTTGTTTATGTGAAACATGTATTTATTTGTTAAACTTACGCGGGTTTAACAAAGATTAGTACAAGTAAGTCCATGCAAATATATGGTATGTGTGTCGGAAATACTGCAGAATTCAGAGAATTGAGTGTGTACAAACCTTCATATATTATCTCAAAAAGTTGAATAATTTATTGTTGATTTAGAAAATTTCCTCACGATTGATACTCAGTAACAGTGTGAATAAAAAAAAATTGTTCATGTTTATTATTATAATTAGAAGCTAGTTGGTACAAATTTATTTAAAAATCATATTGGAGATAGATCTGAAAGAAATTAATTCTGGGAAAAATGGTTTATAAATGAATTTTTTGGGGAAAAAGGTTCTTAGAAAATCTCAACATTTGGAAAAATAATGAACTCTGAAAAAAACAGATTTAGGAAATTATGCAAATAACAGAAAATTTTGGAATACAGTTTGAAAGTGTTAGAAAATGTCGAAATAAGAAACATTGACGTTTAAATTCTAAGATCCTCGATTCCGAAAGTTTCCATTACTTGATGGATCTTGAAAAATCAGGGGAAAACTGTAAAGTGACGCGTGATAAATGTCGACAGTGGCGCCGACTGACGGCGATTCGGTTCATCGGAGCATTTGGCAATAAAGCCGGCATCTTCAGCGGAACGCGTGAGGATGCTTTCTCAAGGGTGCGCGATGAAAGGGGATCGTTAATCAACCCTTCCTTTTCGCACCCCGGCATCATTTCAGCGTTTTGCTTTAGCCAAATATCGCTTCGTTCGACCACTTCAAATGCTTTTTGCGCGCTTTGTGCCATGGCAAAAAGGGGGCGTTTGATTTGATCGATCAAAAGATGTGTATGCGCCGGGTGATGGTGCTGGGCGTCGAATTTATGTTCAGAGTTTTTCAGAAGGTACTAAAAAAATTAGGAATATCAATTGATTTCTGAAGTCAGATAATCAAAAAACAGTAATCGAGCAATAATTACTTATCCTTTATTATTTTTACAAAATTTTGCACCCATTTTACCCCTGGCGGAACGTGTTCAACCATGTTCAACCAAATTTGGTTGAACATGGTTGAACTTGGTTCGTAAAAACGCTATTTTCCATATTTTAACTTTTTTAACAGTTTTTTGTATGGCACTGTTTATTTTATTCGTAAATCCTGATACTTATACCAAAAAAACCCAGCGGGAAAATTTAATTTTTCACTTCTTTGGATTTCTGTGATTCTCGGGATCAAGATCGTACGAATTCAAGGTACTTTTGGCACCCTTCACCATCTGAGATTGTGAAAAAATAAATTTTGATTTTTTTCACCCATAGTAAGCCAATTTTTTTTTTTTAATAATAAGACGCTAGATTTTGTGCACGAATGAAAATTTTGTATTTAAAAATTTGCTCTTATTATTCTTTATAATAGGAGATTCTGTCGGTAAGGGAGGATAATAAAAATGACCGATTTTACTAGGGTAGCATTGTAAAACTAGATCATTTTTATGTCACAAGTTTTTGCAATGCAAATGTGAGGGGTCCAGAAAATTTTGAATTTTCATGTGACAAAGGTACCTTGAAGATATTGATACGATACTGATCCCCAGAATCATAGAAATCGAAATAAGTGAAAAATTAAAAGGTCCCGCGGGGTTTTTTTTACATAATTGTCGGGACTTACAAGTAAAATACATAGTGCAACACAAAAAACCGTTTAAAAAGTTAAAATACGAAAAATAGCGTTTTTGCCAACCATGTTCAACCAAATTTGGTTGAACATGGTTGAACACGTTCCGCCAGGGACGGTATAAATAATACATCATGAAGTCATCAATATTTCATCATCTTCTAAAACATTTATTATAACTCATCTCTATAATTATTCAATTAAATAGCTGTCAACATCTTCATAACATTTTTCAAGATACACACAATAGTGTACAATATTTTTAATTTTCAGTAAGCCACAGATTTTTTTTTATTTACAATGAAAACTATTTTCGTCAGATACGTCACACTGGCAACGTCCAAAATAAAACTGAAAAAATTTCCAGAGTTTTATGTACCAGATGTAAATAGTTTTTATTGGAAATATAAAAAAAATCTGTGACTAATATAAAATTTAAAATGTTGTAAACTATTGTGAATCTTGAGAGATGTTATGGTGATGTTGACAGCCAATTATTTGAATCACTACAAAGATGAGTTATAACAAATGTTTTGAAAAATGGTGGGACAATGGTGGCTTTATAATATATAATTTACCCCTGAAGCAGACCGAGAACAAAATGAGTCGAAAGGTTAAAAAAAATAATGCAAGAGGAAAAATTAATGCTCTATTACTGGTTCTCGAATATTTGATTCCGAGGATCAATTGAAATTTCTGATTCCAATTCATTACGAAGTTCTTTTATTTATACATGCGTACGAAAATAAGTTTTTCTTGTATTTTACATTTTGAAAATCGTTATTTTATGCACTATGCACTTAATAGAATCTAGTTTTTTTCAATAATTATATTCATGGTATAAAGTACTCGAATTTTATAACTTTTACAATATCATACAAGTTTTGCTATAATATTACAGATTTTTTCATGCATCGTATACTGTGCTCCTTCAGTACATAGAACTTTATATCTGTGTACAATTAACTATGAATTTTATTATTGTACTTTTAATTTTTAATGTTTCCAGTTCATACACTATGGTTTTTCATTCAATAATTGAAAGAGAAAAAAATGTTAAGTCTACTACTTATTAATACCATGTCGATTACTTCATCTTGTAAAATAATATACTAGAAAGTACAAAAAAATATAGTATGAAACTAGAGATACAAATATTCCATTATATAGCTTTTTTTAAATGTGGATGCACGAGTATGCATCAATATGATATTGTAAAAAATTCAGCTGAAGTATAATGTAACACTGTATGCATCTTGAAATTTTCAAAACATAAAAATATCATTAGGCAATGTTAACAAAATAACGAGTCTAAAAAATGCAATTTTTCACGCTTATTCCACAGTAAAATTTATTTACTAGACTGTATATTTATATACAACATATGAATATACGAAAATAAGATGTGCCAGTTTTTTCATGCAGTGATAGTTTACACAATAATTTTATTACGAAATGATCATTGCAAAATTTTTTTATTGCAAGTACGTTGTACAGCAGAAAAATTATTAAAATTATGACTGTGCATACTTAGAATTTTTTAGCTACTCAATCAAAGAAAAAATTCATAAATATTTACACTTCCAACGATAGCATGTGAAATTTGAGAGAGAAAAATTAAATGCCACTTTGAAGACACCCATTTCTTTGCCCTATACTGATCAAACACTTTCAAATCGAGAAATGATGAAACAGATTTGTATGCATGAGAAAATATATCGTGTGAAATAATGTTTAACTACCGAAACATAAATAAATATAAATCACATTCAGTCTAATTTCAATATCCGTCAAAGAAGAACCCGTTGCCTTTGGTTGATAAAAAGAACAATTTGTCGCTAATTAAAAATGTTTTATTGTTATCCTACTTTTTTTTCTCACTTACATTCGTACATAAATTACAGACAATCTTTGAAATTCACGGTCAAAAATAAAAAATTCCATTAATTTTTTTCTATCGGAAAATTATTTTCCAAATACGCAACGAATGCATTTACTCCGTCTCGATCGTACACCCAAAAAACGTCGTTTTCGATTAGATTAAGGCAAATTTGATTTATTTCTTTTTGAACAGTTGGTTTGATGTTTTCAACAAACAGTTCTGGGTTCCTGCTGATAAAATTGGATCCTGCATTTACTGTAAATCATAGAAATATTATAAAAATTAATAAATCACAAGAAGTTTTAAAAAATATTTAATGAAGAATGTGTTTTCTTACTTATAAAACTATCTGCGTGCAAGGTCACTTTCGCATCGTCTGTTTTGAAATCGTTTTCGCAATACTTGTAAGTAATTGTCGTCTCTTCGTCGAAGTGACGATTTTTTGGTTTTGTGGCATGAACAATTATCTCCATGTTTGCATTTTCTGGAACAATTTCGAAAAAATATATCAATTTTCACTGTTGAGTTTAATAAAAAATCATGATAATTCGAGTTCATTCCGAATGCGAGAACAAATAAAACTGGTATCTCTCCACGGTAAAAAATATTCAAAAATCGAAAATCAATTAAACGTTAATAATTCACAAGCGATGCACCGAAATATCACAAAATGAGAGCGATCAGTAGAAATAAAATTAAAAAAACTTCATTCGAATTACAGAACGCGGAAGTTTTAAGTTTTTGTAATTGAACTTACAATTTCACTTAGGAAAATGAATTCTATAGAATCTATAAAAACTGACGTTACTTCTGCTTTTTCAACTGTATGTTGAAATGAATTTAACAACACAAAAATTTCATGTGTTAGACGAACGTGCATAGAGATCGCATGAAGTATATAGCAATACAAAAAATCCACATTTCTCAACGAAATCATTTCCTATAATACAATGCAATACTAATTTCTGAAATAAATTGAAAACTTTAATTATGATATACATTATCGACTTGACGATTTCGTTTTCTTGAAAAATTTAAGTTTATATTTCGAAAAGTCGTGTGAAAAATTTTTACGCATATTTTTTCAAATTGTAATTTAAATCATTCATCATTATGATTCTGCTTTTAGATAAAATAACTGTTTTCTCAGAACCGGCCATACTTGGCTTAAGACCAAACTTCTATCAATTCATGCAAATTTTCCTTTTGCATTCTTGAATATATCATTGGGTTGTTAAATTATAATTTTTATGTTTAATTATTAAAATATATTTTTATATATCATGTAAATAATTAACAAAATGACGAATTCTATTTTTTTCAAATTTATTTATTTTTTATGCAACTTTTACGAATGTTTGTTCAACATTTTTTTGTCCTTCAAGCAACTCACAAAACAACTATCAAAAGACTAGAAACTTTCGCAAAAAAAAAACGTACCATGAACTGATTCAAAACCAGCTTTTCCGTTGCAAGGAAGCAACCAAGAACGGCATTGAAAAGAAGCACCCCCTTCGATTTTTATTGTTCCGGCGTGCATGTACAAATGGATTTCAACCAATTCCAAATTATCATTTTCCGTATCATGAATTTTCGACAGTTTCACTTCAGTGACCGAAAACTGGTCCATTATATTAAGTTTTGCATTAATCAGTGCCACATGTGTCGTTGACCATAAAATCTCAATATCGAATAACATTGATGGCAGATTGTAATGCCTTGTGTGTAAAAAATCGGAAAATTCCGGAGATTTTTCCAACGACGTCTTTCGAGATAATATGTGATCTACGATTGAGTTTTCCTCATCCGATGTCGAGTTTTGTACTGTTGACACTGTTGAAATAAAGTTTGCAAATCAACAAGATTAGTGGTTGATTCGAACTTGAAAATTTTTTGAAATCTTTTCAAGGATAAAATAGTGCACAGCATTTTTGCGAAGTGGATACAGAATGTTTATAGTGATTTTAAACTGTACAAGATTTGGTTAAACTCAAAAAATTTTTAATCTTGTGTATTGTAAAAAGAAAAAAAATTGTTTCTCTACAATCGAGATGACTGACATTAAAAATTATAAGCAATTAATAATTAAAAGTTTGTAGAAACTCCATTATGATCTTCGTTGCTAAGTTTCATATGACAAAAATTTGCTAGGAAAATTACGATCATGAATCCATTATAATTCTTTACGTTTAACCTATTCTTATACTTTTTTAAGCTTTCAGCCACATTTTGTGACTCATCATCGGGTATATACATATCGATGGGTCCCTAGAAGAGTATCGTATCTCTCGGGGCTCCCGAGCATTTCATCGTATCTTTGACAGAGGAGAACATTTCCTCGTATCTTAAAAATCACAGTTTCGAGATAACTTGATGTAAAGTTTCCGTCACTCAAGAAACACAACGATAGCTTGAAAACAATATTTTACACGTGTTTCTAATCACATATTGCCGACCAAGACTGACAGAGGGACAAATTTCAAGGTTCCAGCGTACATGTAATAGAAGAAAAATTTTGCAAAAATTAGTTTAAATAAATTATTTAAATGAGCAAATTTCGCAAGAACAATGTCAAATCCTTACTCGGCAATCTAAAAAGCCATGAAAAGGATATACATATTGTAGAACAAAAACTTTACAATAAAATAATTTGTTGAAATAAATTGTTGAAATTAAAGAATTTTAAAAAATGATCTCTAATTCTTACTCGGCAACCTAAAAAACTTTGAAAACGACATAAATCTCGCAAAAACAAATTTAGCAATATTTTATAAAAATAAATTGTTTATACAAATAAATTTCACTAAATCAATGTCATGTACTTCTGAAACAACTCAAAAAATTATAGAAAGCATGTATTTTTCCTAGAAACAGTATACTGCAATAATGTGTTTAACCCTTATTCGACACACTTATGACGTAACCCATAGTTTTCTTATGGAGAACAACCCCAGGGTGCCTAACAAGGGTTAAACGCATTGTTATAACAAATTTAATTTACAGAGTAATAGAAATTTGTTACTCAGCGAACTAAACAACAGGGAAAAGCACATTAATCTTGTAAAAACAAAATGTTCCAAAAGAATAGCCAAGTCAAAATTATCCAGTCAACCAGTATTTTTGGTCATTCCAATTATTGAAATTTGTTTTTCAATTTTAAAAAGTAAAAATTGAAAACTGGTTTCCAAATTTTTTGTGGAACATTCTGAGGGTTTGAAGAAATAAATGATGACTTTTTCGGAAAAAGTCAAAAATTTGTGTTACGATGAAATGTTTCACCTCAGTCAAAGATACGATGAAATGCTCGGGAGCCCCGAGAAATACGATACTCTTCTAGGGACCTATCGATATACCTATATATGCAATGATAAAGCTGAATAGATGCAATTTATTGACGTTAAAAAAATCAAAACAGATTCTGTTGTATAATTTAATTTTTGAACGTGATTATGCATAAATACCTCAATATCAGTGAATATGAATGTCAAAAAAAGTATACCAAGTGATGCAAGTAAACAAATAACTGATAACAATAATTCCATTTAAAAAGCATTTCTAGCATCAACAATATTGAGAAACTCATCCTCATAATCCAAATTCCAAAGTTTTGTCGTTTTTGTGATGCGAATCAGTGTTGTACAAATATTTAAGCGTGAGTACATTTGCTCCGACAAAAATTTGCTCCGACAACTTTGTGACCTGCCTGTGCGCAGGATATCGGCTCATATCGGTATGCGCGCGCAGTTCACAAAATTGTCGGAGGAAATTTTTGTCGGAGCAAATGACACCCTGAGAGCTGAAAGTGTAGAGCTTTTATTTTTTGAGAGCAAGTGAACTTAATTTCTTCAGCGCCGAATGTGAACATGAAAATCTTTGAGCGATTTGGTCAGCTATTCTTGAGAGGGAAAATGTGTAGAAAACGTTCAGAGCATAGT
>JAPYZL010017456.1:0-10461 GCA_030522825.1 Platygaster orseoliae
TGATATCGTTGACGACATACTGATGATATCGTTGACGACACACTGATGATATCGTTGACGATATCAGCGGACGCATCGTCATTTTATTCTAAATATTATGAAGATTTAAGGTAGTACTGTCGCGGTGGAAACAACAATGCGATTTTTTCAAACTTTACAATAGTATGAAATGTAACCAAAAAAAAATCATGCAAAATGGGATATACTTTTTCATTTTCATTTCAGACATACGCGTTCAGTAGAGTAATGGTTAGGTAGCTAGGTTAGTAATAAAGAGGGTGTAGGTTCAACTCCTGGTTAGGACAATAGGCACGTTAACAGGTTCGCATTTTAGAGTGATGTAGTTTATTCTACATACATCAAATGTATTATTTATACGTTCCAAAAATTTTTTTTTCATCAAAATAATTTTCATAATAATTGTTTGTAAAGAATCAATCAACATTTTCCGGATTAAACTATATTAAAATCAATCCAACCTTTACGGGTTCAAATGAATGAAAAATTTCTATCCATTTCAATATGCAAAATCTGGAACAAGAATCTGGATTCTCATGGATAAAAAAAAATTAATCCATTTCAATCCACGGTCGCTTGAAGGGAACGATGTCGTCTGACGATAAGAATGACGTGTCGTAAAGAGATGGATGACGAGCCTCGTCATTTATATCGTTTTTCATATCGTCATTGTTGGTAGGGTACAAATGATCGCAAAAGATGATTTAGAGAAAATTGAATTTTCTTGGATGTCCAAGAATAATTGGAAGGCATCTCTGACACTCAAAAATCAAACGATCCTCCACTTTCAAGGATTCGAGGACTGGGAGATGAAAACAATGAATGTACTGTATGGCGAACTATACTCTAAAGTTAGGGTGTTTCTTCTGGAGAAATATGGAGATTATTTTCTATGGGCGCTAAAAGTAAAATCATCAGAGTGAATGGCGATGACGGAACAGTCATGGCCACGTTCCGTGAACGGAAGTGTCTTGCCACGTGGAATATTTACGATGTGGTTTTGTTCGGAACGAGACTCGAATTGGTGAAAAGCAGAGAAAGATTGAAACAAATCAAGTTTGAGACGCCATTTTCTAATGTGGAGGAGCTATATTTGCTTCCTCACATAAATGGGCAACAAATGTACTTTGTAGTACGTTTGAACTCTGCAATATCGGGTATATATGAACTATACAAATTCATCATACGTCGATTTAAGCAAGATGAACAAACTGCAGGAAAGCTTCCGTTTTCTGCCGAAGAATTGAACGAGAAGTTCAGTAATAGATTCAATCCTGAACAATAGATTTCCAGTTTTTCAATAAATTTCTTGTAATAGCTTATCTGCATGCATTTTCAGTATTATATAGATTTATTGTGTTTTTGTATAAATTCAGTATTGGTCGGATTTCAAGGCGTTTTATAGTATTTTACAGATTTTCGTATTATGTACATGGTTGTATACCTACTTATTGCTGAAATCCGATGCTTTAAAATCCGAATTCGTATACATTATTAGTATTTTTAAATATTTTTCAATAAATAGTTGTTTTAAGCATTTTTTATTATTTTTTGTATTTATCCAGTGTTTATATATTTTGAAATATTTACTGTTATTATTCAGCAAATTCTTCTACAGATTTCTGGAATTGGGTGAAATTTTGATTCTTTCCAGTAATAAAAATTTTCTACTTTTTTCAAAATTTTTGAATTATTTCTAGTTAAAACTTCGTTTGTAGCAAGTTTTCTAAATAAATATTATTTCAAATGTTTTCTACAAACATCAATTAGGAAGTTGCATAGAAAAAAAAATCAAATTTGGCGACACATGTATCAACTAATTTCGATACAAAATCGATAAGTATTTTTCTGTTTCTTTGAAAAATGATTATTTTACAAGATATGTGAATTTTTAGTTTCGTATACATAGATACACTGAGCATGCAAATGACGTCACATTGTTATACTTTTTAAAACATTGTGTTACTGTTAATTTTTGGGATATGACAAAAAGAAAAAAAATGTCTGATATTTTTTGATAAACTAACGATATTAGCAATAAAAAAATTGATGCAACTTCGCAATTATTCTGTTATTCGTCACCGAACATCGTAGGCAGTTTCATGTAATATTCAATTTCAAAGTTAAAACATGTCAAATTGTATAAAAAAGTTGAACACGTCAAGGAGTTAAGTACGATTTGAAGAATTTTTAATAATGGAATCGGCGATTTCCTAAAGTAAACATACGTGATTAACAAATGTTTCCATTACATTTTGTATTCAAACATTACTAGTCAGATTGAAAACATCATTTATTTGATAGAAAATATCGCGACTTTCTTTATGATTTCAAATAATATAGTTTTTTTTCCTCGGTTCTCGGCCTCAGCCTACTTGGCTATGAGACCATCACACCATTTCTTACTCCCTTCTTCCTCCATTTGACCGTGACCCGGGGCATCTCTGGTGAGAACACTTCTGTGGTCCACACAGGTGTACAGGGTTCCACACCTTGCCGGTTAAGCCGACACTCTCTCCCCAGGAGTTGGAGATCGAGTCATAATCCCCGGGCACTGGAGAAGGTCCCACTTACCACTAAGGGCGACCAACTCCGCGTCGGTAAGGCGGGCGGGCTCCCCGCCAAAGGCGTCGGGGTTTTGGCCTTCCATCCTCCCTTTCCCTTACTCCCCAAGCTGGCATTTACGCGACTGCATCGACCGTAGCCTAACAACACAGCTCGAGGAGGGTAACAGCATTCGACTCCCGTGCTGGTGAAAGAAACTTTTTCGATTGAAAAAATTCCTGCCCCAGTCGAGACTCGAACTTGTCTCACCTGAGGTTCCGTAGCCCGCCGACGTAACCATTACGCTACGGAGCCTCTCTCAAATAATATAGTTTTTTTTAAAATGATTTTGAAGATGAATTATGCACTGTAAATGGTGATTTGAAAATGAATGAGGTCGCCTCAGTTTGATAAGGTTACATAAATATTCCTGTGTATTTCATCAATTTTGAAACGATTTAGGATACACAATTAATCTTGAAAACGCCTGCACTAGCTTTTTTTTCAGAAATTTTTTAAAAATTTCTCGCAAAACTGTGCTAAGATAGCGAATAAAGAATGATTCAAATAGACCCTAATATTTGTTATAATCGATAACTTTTCAGTACTTTTTTGTACTGAACACTATTGAAAAACTCCATAAATTATTAACTGATTATACGTATTATTCATTTTTTGAGCTAAAAAAACAAGATTTTGAGATATTTTTACTCAATTTTTCGACTCCTGAAAGCCAGAGCTCGGATTTCATTGTTTTCTTGAAAAAAGTATAAGCCATGTGAATTCTAAGAAGTTTTATAATAATTTCGAATTATACCTTTTCGTAAAATCCTTTTTAAACGGCGCAAGTAACCACTTAATGTTAGATTATTCATGTTTTAAATTAAAAAACAAGATTTAGAGATGGGTTTCTCCATTTTTTCCACTTCTGACAGCTTAAGCCCGGATATCATTGTTTTGTTGAAAAAAGTAGGAACCATGTGATCGCTAAAAAAATTTTATCAAATTTCTTAGCGATCACATGGTTCATTAAAAAAAAAAAACAATTAAATTCATACTCTGAAAAAAATGCTACAAGTTTTTCAAAGTTTATCTAAAGACGCAGAAGTGTTTCAATCTTTGATTTTGAGTAAATCTAAAATGTCAGCCATCGTTTTAAAAGTTTTAGGTCCTGTGGAGAAAGAACGTCTCTTGCGCATTCTCCGGGATACGAAATTTACAATTTCAGTAGATGAATCAACTGATCTGAGGACAGGGTCTAAGTTTTTGGCTATTGCTGCTAGATACGTTGATCCTGACACCGATGACGTTATTTCTGCGCTCGTAGATCTTCTTGAATTAGATGCCACAAATTGTTGCTGAGAAAAAGTGTTCACAGCTTTTCAAAAATGTATGGAAACGAACAAACTGCCACTGAACAACATCAGAGTCCAAAACAAAGCGTGTAGAGTCCAAAACACGAAAGATCAGAGCATGATAGCAGCTGCCAAAAAAGAGCTGGACATTCACCATGGAAAAGCTTATAATGCAAGGTCTGCTATGGCCGCCGATATGCTGGAAACAAGTGCAACCTGCATCTCGAACGACTTACAACAAATTATTCCAGTCCCTACGTTGACTCACTCTAATATGTATTATCTGAGACAGCTATTCTGTTATAATTTTGTTGTTCACGTTAGTCCAAGCGATGTCGGATTCATGTTTTTATGGAACGAAGCCACTGGTAGCTGTGGATCTTCGGAAATCACAAGCTGCATTTTCCATCTCGTTAACAATGTCCAAGAATTTCCACTAACCAAGAAACTCGTGATTTGGAGCGACAATTGCTGTGGCTAAAGCAAGAACAAGATTCTTCTCTTCTTGTACATGTTCATGATTTACCTCGGACTTTTGAAGAGAGTAGAGCATAAATTTTTGACTTTGGGCCGTAGTTATTTAAGCTGTGATCGTGATTTCGCATTAATTGAAAAGAAGAAAAAAAAAGAAAATCCTCCACCAGCCATCAGATTTACACAATGTCATCGAAGAAGCACGAAAATTCCCATTTAAAAGTGTTGAAATGAACAGATTCATCAACTTTAAAAAAGGAGCAGAGTTTTTTTTATTACCAACAAACTAGCCTGTCTAGATAACGAGTGCTGTCTAGATAAAAATTACGACGCCAGGCAAAAGTTAAGAAACTACAAAGATCGAGAAACTGTTCATAAAATGGTGAACTGAATTATTCTAATTTATATTATGTAATAAACTCATAAATTATAACGTTTATGTTAAAGGAAAATGGGAAAATTATTTAATTGCCCACGATATGAAAACGAAGCCGGAACTTTCGAGTGGGCGGTGTGACTTGCGCACACGTGAAGAAAAATTTGGGGAAGTCAGACGATACCTCCTCATGAGAGGGGGTATCGTCTATGGAAGGTTGTATGTTTTGTGAATGTTTTCCGTAAAATAAGTTTTTGATTTTTAAAAATTAATGTAATACAGACGACGATAATAATCAGTAATGAATATTTACAAATTTATTCAATTCTAAATATTTTATTTAGTGTCATTACTGTTTCTTATTAATAAAAAATTTATGGTTCTGAGCAATGGAAAGTGGGTGTGTGTTTAAGTGTGTATGTAATTGACGTACTACGTTTGTGTTTCGCAGTTGCTGATATAAAAATAAAATGGAAGAAAATGGGTAAAAAATTTTTGTGCTTGCTAATGCGAAAAAGAATCACAGGAAGAGTACTTCTTGGTACCTGTTTAAAAAATTGCCGTTTCTGGCTAATGTGTAAAAAGTTTTTTCAGAAATATTTTAAAATTTTCAACGAATAAATTATTGTTATATTCAAAACTATTTTTGTTGCATTCAACTTATAAGCATAATATTTTTATCCGATATGATTATAAAACATTTGGAAAAATTCTTAAATTTCAAAAGTGTAACGATTTTTAGAAAAATTAAAGTGATTTTGTGATATAATATTCTAATATGAAGTATTTCTCAATACTTAGGAAATGACAAAAATTATTGATGTATTTATTTGTGAAAATATTACACATTTTACTGGAATTTCGAGTTACGAAATTTTTAATTTTTAATTAACAACTTTTTCAAAAAACCAGTAATATTGTAAAATTCGTAGTAATTAGTACTTTTAACCCCGTTAATCAGATAATTTGTTTTAACTTGAACAAGAACGTGAGCTTCAACATTATATTGGATTGGAAGTGTGAAGTATTTACTTATTGGTAAGGACGATATTTTGTTTTAAAACGTGAAAAAATACGAGTTGTATGGGATTCAATCGTAAAAAGAGAGCATTTTTCTCGGGAATGTAAACAAAGTTCATTTCGAAGAAGATGTAAAAAACATTAAACGATTTCCACCTCCTGAATCCGATCTCTGAACCTACTACATTACTCTTCAAATGTGTTTACGCCGGAGCCATTGGAAGAGTTGACAAGTCAAGCCATAGTAACAATCATGAATCATGGAGCATAAATCGACTTAAAATATGATACAATAGAAGGGATAATTATAATAAACTCGTTCTCCATGAGCGGCACTGCTTCGAGGCTGTGAGCCGCTCAGCGAAAAAACTTTTTTTTCGGGCGTAGTCAAGATGACAATAGGAAACATTCCAATAAAATCGGCATGGCGATTTTTCCCTCGGAGATAAGAAAACATGTCGTGTTAAGTCGTACTTTGCACTCCATCCCTTTATTCCTATATGTCTATGGCTTTCGCATAACCGTATAATAGAAAATCAACAAAGAATGTAAAAAACGCTAAAAAAAACTTTTTTTCGTTATCAAAGGCTAGTTTTTTTGGGACAGCAATAGTTAGCGACTCCCAGTAGTGGAGATCAGACGCCAAGTGTTAAAACTGTTTTACAAGGTTTAGTAGATCATTGTGAAATCCAAGACTTTTTTGACGCCGTTTTTCTTGTATCTACAGGGTAACTTTCGTTCTCTTTGTACAAATGCTCTTTTTCGTGGTGCCTCGCTTTTTCTGAAAATTTTAGGAAAGCGGGAGCGAATCTTCCGTCGTTTTAGATCTCAAAATCGTGACGGGTGTCTCCGAGGAAGAAAACATTAATGAAAGTGGGGAGAAAGTCGTGAAGTATCTCCCAGCGAGTTTAAAAACTCGTGAGGAGTACCTGCGCCGATTTTTGATTATCAAATTTATGTTATTGGCGAACATTCTTATTCAATTTTTTAGTTTGACTTAGAATGCTTAAATAAACACGAAAATGACTCATTAAACTGAAGTTTCTAGTTTTTTAAATGAAAACCCAATTACCGAATCACATCATATACATATATAGTACACCACACACCATATATGACAGGATCCGAGCCAAAAAGGCACTAGTCAGGATAGAGAATATAGAGATCCACATAAGTCTTGTGTCTTTTTGGCTCTGAACCTGTCATGTATATGATGTAAGATTTGGCCTATTTGTATTTATTTAGAAGAATAGAAATATAAGTTAAGCGAGCCATTTTCGTGCTTCTTGATCATTTTAAGTCAAACTAAAAATAAGTTTCATCGAAAAAGAAAATTATTTCAACGTGTCTTGGCCAAGATATCTTACGATATCTCGGTGGTGTCGTCAAAAACAATCAAAATGTATTTCAAAAAAAAATCAGGAATGTTTTGCTTGAAAGTGCGATTTGACGTGGAACGACCAAAAAGCGTTCAAGTTCATTGCCGTGGAAGTACCCCGCTACCTTCCTACGCGCGCAGCCTAACAACAGCACCACCCTTTTTAACTGTTTTTTCGACTAGTGTTGCCGGTAGTTTCTCCGATTACATTTTATTCCTGCTTGCTTTAGAGGAAAAAAACGATAAAATATCTATAAAAGCAGTCTTTTGAGACTCAAATTTGAGTAACAAACCGTATTTTGTAGTGTTCGGTTCTTGATTTGTCCAAGACCGGCTTTGTTTCGCTCTGCTTTAAAAAAGAAACACGTGCCTTTTTTCACGACGCTAACAAACAATTAAAAATTCACGTAAGTAACAATCACTTTTTATGATGATTGCTCAGAATTAAACGAAGAAAAATTCAACTTTTAACAGTTTCATATCATTAGGAAAACCTGTCAATCACCGTTTGACTCGTGCAGAAATTCAGATTTTAGAAGACAATGGCTACCTACCCTATGGACAATGGATTCGAAGGTCATGTTTTCAAGAAGGCTCTTATTCAAGGAGTAGAGTATCGAAAACGCGAAGAACGAGTAAAGCGATTCTGCAACCTCGTTGCTCATACCATTAATGGGTTTTATGTAGTTGAATTGTCATTCAGAAACGGAAATGAAAATGTCGAAGGTATCCTGGGTTTCTCGCTTCAATTACGGAATTTGAACTAACCAATATTCCATACCAGTTACATGCTTCCTGTTACGCCTACAAACACAATGCATTTCATTCCCTATGACAATATCCTCTCTTCTGCATTTTTCATTACCTCAGCAACTAGGGTACCTCACGTAGTACCCTTACCCAACAGTTTTGAAACTGATAAATCTAGAGCAGAATTAGCAAAAAGAAAAAGTTACAGTCTGATTTCAGTTTTGGCCAATATTTGTGACTCTAGTCATACATGTGACTCGAAGAAATCAATCAAAAAAAAAAAAGAAAGAAAGAAAGGGAATGTAAATGAACAAAAAAAAAGAAGATCACGAAAAAACAGGATTTTGCACTGCGCATTGGCTTGCTCGTTAAAATTGTTAATGATTAATTGCACGATAATCAACTCCACATTTTCTGATCTTTTTTTATTATGAAACGAAACTGAAACAAGCAACGGTGTGTAAATTTTTTGTACTCTGTTTTACAGAAATATTATACTAGATTGAAATCTAGATCATAGTTTCTGTTTTGAAAAAAAACCCTTGGACTAAGTCATCCTTAATTCTGTAATAGTGCATTTCTCAATGAGGGCACAACCTTTTTTATCATTGCCAATTACGGAATTTCATATTCTTAAATTCAAGATTCTGAATCTTTGTTATGAAATTCTAAAATGCAGAATACTATCTTTCGGTACCATTTGGAACCATTTGAGTTCTATACACGTATAGACTTTAATGATATTCCCGAGAAACGGAAACCTAATACAGGGATTCTGATACTACCCTTACGATATCACAAGATTAATCCAATTGAAGCAACTAAACAACTTCCTGAAACTGGATTCTCTATTCATCCACTTGTTAAATATTTACTTAAACATAAGTATCCAAAATACCGTGAGATTCTACGAAAATACTGTCGACCACTAGGTACTACAGACGCTACTTTCTCTGATTTTAATAAAGAACAGATTGCAAGTACGATTCCACACCCGGAAAGAATAGAACTCATAATTAATCTAGTAACAACCCTTCTAGATGCACGGCCTTACAAGCCAATGCACATGTGTGATATACGATTCACCAAGATACCAGCAAACACTGGAACTGGTTACTATAATAGGAATCACTACGCTACGAAAGCGCACGCCAAATACGCACACCCTGAAGACTACAAACGATCCCCCACTAGCAAAGGATACTTCCAAAACACATCACTAGTTATGGGCAGAACCATAATACATAACATCAAATACAATAATGATACCTCCGACATACAACTATCTGAAAAAGATACACTCATAAGAAGACAAGAGTTTCACCAACAAAGAGCAACTATACTCTTCACCCGCAACCATGTCTCACCAATTGAAGGACCTTGGAAACAAAGACCCGTCTATTGCGTTGATGATCTTTTCTTATATATGGAACTGATGCTTACATTCCCACTACTTGTAGCAGCAAGAAGAATGCAATGTTGCATTCTATACGGTCTTGAAATCATTCGAGGCGGTATGCACTACATTGATCAAAAGGCAAAACACTATAAATGTTACGCAACTTTTGACTATTCAGGGTTTGACCAACGAGCACCAAGATGTATTACTGATCTATACTATAACACATTCCTTCCAAAATTGATTATCATCGATAAAGGTTATCAGCCTACATTTGAGTATCTAACCACACCCGGAGCAACACCTACTAAATTAGGAAATGCAATGAGCAATCTATTACATTTTGTTCATGAATGGTATAATAACATGGTCTTCATCACACAAGATGGCCATGCATATTTGCGAACCACAGCAGGAGTACCTTCTGGAATGTTTAATACCCAATATCTCGACTCATTCGTCAACTTATTAATTCACTGAAGTTGTTCGTGTTAGAAAAATGTTTGAGACCGTTTTGGAGATTGAGAATGTAATTAGTTATCTGATACGGATAAGACGTGGAGTGTTTTACCCAGTTTGATCCTGATGATGACCTGATTGAGGTCGAAATATTGATCAAAGAATTTATGGAATAAAGAAATTTAAAATGATGGCTCCGAGTGATCATGTCCTTCATATATTTATATAAATTTAAACGGAGCAAAGAGACAAATGTAATAACTATCTTTTGAAATTGAGAACTTTTGTATTGCAAAATAAAGATTTTTAAAAATATATGCTATAACTTCAGAATTCCGTAATGTAGAAATCGTAGTTCTTGAATAGTGTGCTGTAAACCAATGACTTGTGAAACTAAAAATGAAAAGGTTATCAATTTAGTTTTTTTTTCTTTTAAGAGGACAGTCCCCTCAAGAGGTCTCAAAAAATCGTTTTTTTTTTTGCTTAATCGATTGGGCATCTATTTAAGATTATGTATGTAAAGTTTTAGCTGCAAATTCGAAGTATTTCAGGAGTTGCACGAAAATTCAGTCGGTCGCGCACGGTGCCTGGCGGCCACGCACGGCGCCGGGCGGCCGCGCTAGATAAGAAGATGAATAAAGATAATGATGAAGCTGGGTCTATTATTCTAATGCTTTATCAGCATTAT
>JAPYZL010017528.1:0-11975 GCA_030522825.1 Platygaster orseoliae
CTTCTTGAATAAATAATAAAAAATGTATTGTTGGTGACTAGATTCGAGAAACAAGACTTTTCTTGTATTGACTACATAAGAATACTGAAAATAAAAGTCAACCATTCGATTAAAAAAAAACGAGGAAAGGAATTCAAGAAAAGTAGTTGTGCACTTTTAGAGAAAAACATTTTGAAATTTAGTTACTTAATAACCAAATTTTCATTTTTTTATCGGTATTCAGTATGTCATAATTAAACAATATAATTTTAAAAAGAATTTTGAAAATGTCACGTTTCAAGACATTTTACTTGACTTAATAACTTTGTACGTTTAAAATGAAACAAAGAATTCATACGATATATATAATACGAAAAAGCGGCAAAATAAATATCGGAATCAAATATTTTGAACATGTTTTATCATATAAATGAATCTCTAGAGACAATATATTACAAGTATACATTCAATCTATGAGTGCATGTAAAAGAGAAGCATCTGGATTTATTTTTCAAAATAAATTTAAAAATTGAAGTTTTTATTACCATTGTTTGTTGATTTTTCTTCATTACTCAAATTTGTGTTATCTAACACCTCTGTCGGACAATCATTTTTTTGGATAGCTTCATTATTTTGACCAGATTCGGAAGTCTGGTACTTGTCATCTGTAGAGACTGCAACTAAATCACCGAATAAGGTCGTCAAACTTTTCATTCACATATACGATAAATGGGTGTATCAAAATCCCCGTGCCAAAAAGAAATCCAATATTCCTTTTTGGATTTCAAGTCAAAAAGTCCTTTGCCACTTTTTACAAAACTCAAAATGAAAAAAGTAATGTAAGTTTTAAATTTAAACAATAAACGCACTCTTACGAGAAGTGAGGATGAAAACCACGTACCAAAATTAACTTGAATTTTTTTCATATTTTTCTGAGTCGAAAAGTCCTTTGCCACTTTTCGAAAACCTTAAAATCAAAAAAGATATTCGAGTTAGAAGTTTCAACCAATCAGATTTCTCAGATTTCAAACTCTATTTTCTTTTTTCGTTTTGAGTTTTATGAAAAGTAGCAAAGGACTGTTCGACTCAGAAAAATTTGGTTAGAGTTTTGTTCGTGGTTTTCATCTCCACTTGTCGAAAAAACGTATTTATTGTTTAAATTTCCAACTTGAATAAATTTTTTGATTTTGAGTTTTGTAAAAATTGGCAAAGGAGTTTTCAACTTGAAATTCAAAAAGGAATATTATATTTCTTTTTGGTACCGGGATTTTGGTACACCCTGTATATTCATATGTTCACTAAAAATTTCATACGCTCTTATTGAATATTGTTAAGAACTCACTTTCAGCTGCAGTATCATTCTCAAAGGTCGTTGAGTCTTTATTGAGAAATTTTCGGAATGATTTTGCCAGCTTAGTGTCTTCAGCTTCACTCTTCTTTTTCTTGCTTTTATAAAAAGCCCCTGATGGTTTCTTACGTTTTTCGGACATGATGACTGCAGTACATTGAATTGGAGAGAACTAAACTGAATTAAACTGCACTGAACTTGTACTAGACGATTCCTCAGTACTAAACAGACTTGAATAGACTGGTCAAGACTCGCCCCGCCATCCCCACTAGCCCGCTGCGGCTGGTGTAGGCGGAGTAAGAAAGAGAGAGAGAGAGAGAGAGAACCTAGAAATACGAACAGAGGCACAAACACAAAGAAATGTCTCGCGCGTGTGCTCTTCTCCTCAAAACTCGCAGTCCGAACCAGGGACCCAGACTGGACGCAGAAAAGGTTGTTTGTCTCTGTCGCACAATCAGAAAAGACTGGGAGAAGACAGAGACAAACAACTTTTCTGCGTCCAGTCTGGGGTCTGGGTTCCTGGTCCGAACTGACTGAGATCTCTGAGGCGCCTCGCGGTATGCAACGGCGTGCTACAGCACTAATTGATCTCTGTTGAACTCGAACAAAAGTTTTAAATGAAGGACAATAAAATTACGAAATTTGATGTTTAACAGTGTAAATCACATCCTTGAAAATGCCGCCCCTCAGTCAATGGCACTCCGGGCGACCGCCTGCTTCGCCCCTACCTAACCTAACGCCGGCCCTGGTGAACAGTATGTCTTATGAATCTTAGCAGCAGTCCACGAATTAATTTTAACTTACATTTATTTCTTAGACTTTTCGATTGTCATTAAACCTTGAATTTTTGAAGTTAGTCGTATCTGCATTCCATAAATGTGAACGCTAAGCCATGGTGTTTTTTTATTGTGTTTCATCCATCACTTTAGTACAATCGCATATTACATGATAAATTTTAATCCTGTTTCCACTATTATTTATTCATCTTCAAGCTTTTCTGTCACTGCAGGATGAAAAAGAATAGGAAAAAAAATGAACAAAATTTTTTTTGCCACTTCAAAATCAATTACTTGTAGAATACATTGCTATTAGATTATTAATTGAGTAGTGATTTCAGTGCTTTTGGAGCTCACTTTTTTCGTAACGATTTCTTGTAATAAGATAATTATTATAAGTTTTTTTTTTATTGATTCTAGTGTTTTTACATTAGCGATGTTGGGTGAGAGGGGGAGGCGGTGTATATTTACATTATCCCCAATTAAAAGGTAAAATTTGTCTTGCTTGTACTCTATGAACCAGTTAGCCGCTCAATTTCCATATCTTATCGAGGCAACGCTTTCCTAAATATACTCTGCATTTCTTCAAGGTTCCGCAATCAAGAAATATATACAGGTTGCTAAACATGATGGAGTCTGGTAAAACGCGGGCTTCTATCCGCGTTTGATCGGGCTTAGAAACATCGATATTACCGAAAGATAAAACGCCTCGGTTATACTGAAACTTGTATTTCGTTCTCGAACATATGACGACTGGAAAATTTATCGGGTGCCTGTGGAGCGTGAAAACAAAAGCGTGACAACGAAAAACAGCTTGAGTCGTGCCGCATTTTTCGTACGCGATCGTATCGTTGTAGGAAATTGAAAGAAATGGTGATATGCTTCGACAAGTTAAGCGATCGAGCAATCTCTGTCGGCGCTCGATTGGTTATAAATTTCAAAACGTTGTTGAGTGTTTATAATTGTTTTATGTGAAAGAAAAAAGTTGTTCTACACGTTTGAGAGAAATAACAGGAATTGGAATTACAGCGGTTGTAAACTTTCCGTACTTTAGCACATTTAAAAAAAACTTTCTTTTTCTTTTGCAGGATACTTTACAATGTGCTGATTTTTTATACTTATACATTATACATTAGTAAATTATATCTATATATATATAATATATACTTATGCATTCGTAAGACATATCGTAAATATGTTGAATTTTGTGCACTTTATATAGAAGTATAATTTATCCTAAGTGTTATAATGAATTTGAAATTTCTAAAATCTTTATAAAATACAAAATCTCTAGAAATTTTTTGTTCATTGCAACGTCAAAGATTTGGCATATTCAATGAATGTTAAGTGTTTTGATTATTTTTTTGTATTTATCGTAATTTTTAGTTATAATATGGTTTGAGGGAATTTCTCGTTATTGCCTGAGTTTTTATGAAAATTTTTGAATTAGGCCAATGTTTAGAATTGAAAATTATTTACTCTAAAATGAAAATCTTACTTGAAGTTGTTGTAATACAATTAAGGCAAAATTTGTGATTTTAACATTTATGTCTCATTTTGTTTATGTTAAGTTCTTTTGACATACAGAGACACTTGTTTTTTTGGTACAATAGCCTTTATTTATACATTATTTATAATTTATATGTAAGCTGATAAAAAGAGTATTGTCGGGCATTTTCTGGAATTTACTGGGTCTTACTAATGTGATACCTCTATCATGTTACAACTCCAGTAAGCATTATATGTTACAAGGGATATTAAATGACAACAAATATCAGCTGAGAAGGAAAACAACAGTTGTATGATGAACGACAGTTGTTTTATTTTTTATTTGTATGTTTCTATATTAAATTTTTTACAGGCAATTAGTCATTATTTTTCGACACGAGCTTCTGGAAGCAAAGATTGTCTATATCAATCGAAAGAAAGCCTGTCATCATGGTATAACTTGTTTTTGTTACAAAAAATTATTATTCGATTTTGAATGATATAATTCTCAAGGTGAATGTTCTTACTGGGTGTGAAATAATTCAATGATATCCTTACCTTCGATTATCCTAGTCAATTTATTGTAAATTAATACCCCAAAAAAACATTTTCCAATGAAAATGATGGAGGTGAAGGCGTCGTTTCTCTTAAATTCTCAACAAAAAATAACCAGATTTATCCCATAAGCTCTAGTGAGTTCGGAGGTAATGAAGTATGTATTTATTGGTATACATTATTTACGTTCTTTACGAACGTTTCAGGATTGTTGAAGTTACTGTCACAACTAATTTTTCGTATGTTATAACACTCTCATTCTTTGCCTGTCCCGGCCTTGAAGTACTTTTACATATCTTTTTTTTTTAATGCAGGCATTTCAAGTCACTCACCTGCCCGCTTTTATGAAATTTCATCATAAAACAAAGAATATGATAGGTTTCTTTATTGTCCACTTGCATGTACGTTTTATCATAACAAAGTGAAGTCGTAATTATATTCATGACAGAAATACGATTAGGAATGTATTTGAATTCATATGAAAGTTTTCTATCACAGTTGTTTTTAAAAAATTGAAACTCAAATATAAAATTAGAAATGTATTTTTCAAATTAAAATTAAAATTTTGAAAGTGTTTTATCCTTTGCCACTTTGTGCTCTCTATACGCAGCTGCTTATTCGCTTGGTAATATAATTATTCCGAATAAAGCGTTGATTCATAAAAAGAAGCACCTAGTATTTTGTGAATATTTATCTTTCGCATGCGCTCAGTAAGGGCTAAACTTTACTAGAGTGATTTATGTTATAATGTTATACATGAACAGGTTATTCATACAGGTTTCATACATTGAAATTACTACGTATCATTTCACTTTTAGTAAATGTGGACTTGAACCTTTACAGTCACTCAACTGCCCGGTTTTTTTGACAAATTATTATTTTCAAACCTTAAATTGCTAATGTTTATTCATAATTTTATTTTTCTTATATTGGCAAAGTCAAAATAATTCTTATTGAGAAGTTGCGGGAGCCATGAAATGTTACATGAATAATATACTCTATTTGAAATTAATAGCAATGGAAATGATATTGTATCTTGAATACTAATAAATAGGAGCAAGGGGAGAAAAAGGGTGGTGCTTATAAATTGTTTGAAATTCATAATAGCAATATATAATAGTAGTTGAAATTGCAGCTGTTGGCCATAGGCATGAGGGATGTTGAGATGGCAGTTCAAAATTATTCGCTCAAAGTAATAATTGTAAAAAATATTTTTTTCATTCATTACTACGATTACTGAAAATAGAGAATAGAAATTTGAAGGCACTTTCTACTGTTTTATTAAGAATATGGTAGTGACGATAATAATGTAAAATCAATAATTATTATCATAACAAGCAAGAATAGAAACGTGGTGAAGTTTCTGTAATGGTGAAGAATAATGCAAAATCTTCAATACAAACATTACAATATGCCGCTGTTCCAAGTCATAAAACTGGGCAGGTGAGTTTCTGGAAAGACTCAAGTCCACATTTACTAAAAGTGAAATGATACGTACGAATCTGTAGTAATTTCAATGTATGAAACCTGTATGAATAACCTGTTCATGTATAAACTTTTTTTTTTGGGGGGGGGGGGGGATAAAAAGTGAGTTAAAATTTTGCGTAAGGTTATTCGACGAAAAATATTGATATCCCAAGAGTCGGCTAAAGCTGTTACTACTTTTAAAAAAAACCTATTATCCCTAAAAAAAACTTCAAATACACTTCACTAAAATTCGACAATTATTCATCGTTGCGTACTATTCAAAAATTTACAAAAAGGGCCGACAACACGCTTGTTTTGGTGGTGCATACATTCGTAACATGTTTCAAAAAGCATCATCCACAAATGTGTAATATTATATGTATATATGTCTAATTATTTCTAAAAGTACACCTTATGTGCTAAGTAAAATTATGCAGAATACTGTAGTGACAAATTACGGAAATACTTAATTAACTAGAGTATTTTTAAAAATGTAAAGTAAAGAACAGGTATAAAAAAGAAACACAGGGATACAGTAAAAATACAACTTGAGGATAATAATACCATTTGAGAAAATCTATTCCAAATTATAATGTAATCTTCTTTATACATCTGATGGAATATTTTTTCAGAGCGCATCATAGTCTAAAGCGTGTCTCACAAAATAATGTGTAAAGACTAGTGTTCTGACGTAACTTAAAATAATTTGTAGTCTAACAAAGGTATAAATATCGATAGACAAATTCTACAGTGAAATCTCGTCCATTCAATTGTTCCGGCGTAAAAATGATAGAAACAAAATATTGAAATTTGTTTCATTTTACTACATTTTCAAAAAGCGTTACAAAAGAAGAATGTAGTTTTCGAAACAATGTGTACAGATGAACAATGAAATCAATTATTTACAATTTAGAAATTTTAACTATTAACACCATACAACTAGCGTCTTGTCGGGCCTTTTTGTGAATTTTTGAATGGTATGCAACGATGAATAATTGTCAAATTTTTGTGAAGTGTATTACAAGTTTTTTTAGGGGTAATAGGTTTTCCTTAAAAGTATTACCAGTTTTAGCCGACTATTGGGATATCAATATTTTTGTCGAATAACTTCACACAAAATTTTAACTCATTCATTGCATGACACTGTTCCTTCCAGATTCTTATGTCATGTATTGCACGACAACTTTGTTTATTTTTTGGAAGTTTTTTCAATGATTCTATTATTTTAGAATATAATAACTAATTCCACATGAAAGGAGTTGTGAACGCTTTTTTTTAGTATTTTCTTTGGATTTTTATCAAAAAAATATGATAGGAGTTAATGGTTTTTTTTTTTAGATTTCCAGTATTTACATGAATATCAGAAAAGATTTTTGTAATTCATCACTCTATAATCATTATAAAATCAGATTGTCCATAGATTTTCAAGATTTTCCTTCCACGATTCTCTTCTCTTCTACAGAATTATTTACAAGGAACTAGTTTTGATGTATACCTTTGTTTGACTCCGCTTGTTCACCGTGGCAACATTAATTAAAGTTAGGAAGTTTTCGCAAAACCAGTGCATAACGTAATGAAGCCATGATCGTAATAGTAAATCCCGTCGATTTTTCGCGTGTTTCCATGGAACTCGCTCTGGGGTACTTTATTCGCGATGTCGGGCGCAGAAATTAGTAGCTGATGTTTATCGGAGATGAATCCACGTTTTAAGCGACGCGTTTTATCGCCGAAATAATGTAAAAAAGCGTACGCTTTTGCTGGAAATTACGCCAGCTCGCGCATAATTTAGCGCTGCCGGCGTAGATGGTATTCAATATGAACACACCTCATCTGGTTATTTTACGATTAATAAAAATTTTCACATGGTATTTATAAGGCGCTTTCCTCTTGGCAAATAACGCGGTTTTTCCATTGCGGACTTGTCGAATGGTCTTATAGAGACGTTAGATGAGCCCAAGGTGCGTAAAGCATCATTAGCGTGAGCTCTCTAACCGGTCTCAAAGAACCGCAACCAACTCTCAAAGCTAATAAACATTCAGACATTATTATACTTTGCGTGACGATTATATCTATTTGTCTGCACTTTACTGTCCTGATCAGCTTTATTTATAATAGAAGCTAAAGACCGTGGCATCTTTTATAAGGTAACCTTAATACTTTGCACCTTACTATACCTTTTTATCTGACTTGTGCAATTAGTTCAGCTGCTCTTTTCAGCGCTAATTGAGGATTTAAGAAGACGGAGAGGGATGTAAGTGTATTTCATCTGTGTAAAAGATTTCAGAATCATTTTGAGTAACGAGTTAAAGGTGAGAGCTATACACTGATTCGTCGATTTTTTTACTTTCATCAAAAACTCAATCCTTGCAAAGCGACTGTACACAGGTTTGCTGGATGAATTTCATTGTGAATTTGGGAGCGATCAACAGAAAAATAAAATAAAGATTCTGTAAGAAGAGAGACTGGCTATTGGGCTGAAAAATGGCCACCAGCAAACGAGAGAGAAAGAGAGAGCAGCCATTTGTTAGCTCTGATTGATGTCTACGAATATCTGTCTACGAGTCTATGAATATCTTTAATGAATGAGAGATCGGCTACAAAATAGCGAGTCTCTTATCTTACAGGGTCTCTACGATTAAGGCTCTGTCAGCATTTTTGGCGTGCAGGCTATGAAAACAATTGAAATTCTGGATGAGAATTGAGAAGCTCGCGCAACTATCAATCTTAGCGTCATAAAACTGTCATTCTATGGCGAAACGTGAACAAATTGAGTTTCATACACGCAGTTTCCGGGGTTTGCAACATTTTGCGGGAACTTTGTGTACGTGTGTCGTGCAGAAGACAGATTAAACCACAATGCAATGTTTTTGTTAACACTTCTTAGGTACTTGTGTCAGGGACAACAGAAGGTGTAAGGATCATAGGCGCATTTGGAAAATGCTGGATGGGCGAAATACTGAAAAAACACTTTAAACACCGTTATGTCAAAATTTTGCACAATCTTTGACGAAAATAAAATTATATTTTGTAATTATTGTAGATTTTTCTTTTTTTCCGTTATTTTTTTCAATAATTAATGGTTTTTCGCAGTAATACTTTGTTCGACATTAAACATTTTTAAAAATACTACATAGTTTCTGTTATCTGCGGAAATTTCCCAACTTTCTACAATCAACTTAATTGAAAACCTTTTCTGAAATCTAGGATGACAAATTTTTTTCGAGTTAGTAAAAACTTCTCCGGCTTACAAATGTTTGTATTCCCTATATCTCTTCAAAATTCAGAAATTATAAACATCACACGAAAGTTTTTAATTTTATCTTAATTCGTATAATATATATAAGCAATCAATAAAACTCTGAAGGTTTCAAATTTTCTATCGCTCATTTAAAGTATTCCTTATTTTGATCACTTCTTGAGTTTGTTGGGTTTTGGATGAAAAATGCAAAAAAACTTCATAATGCATGTTTTTCAGAGTTATGATATTGAAAAGAATTCGCTCAATCGAAGAACATTATTCAAAATCCTAGGAATTGTTAAAATGATTGAAAATTATGAATAATCGCTATAATTTTTCCGAGTTTTTGCATTCCTCTCGCTACCTAAATTGTCGAACATGTATCCATTCTGCCCCCACTCCGAACACCGCCAATGTATAAACACTAGAATTAATAAAAAAAATTTTATTGAAATTGAAATTATACAATTGCAAGAGAACCTCATGAAAAAAGG
Source organism: Platygaster orseoliae (assembly GCA_030522825.1). Classification (NCBI taxonomy): domain Eukaryota; kingdom Metazoa; phylum Arthropoda; class Insecta; order Hymenoptera; family Platygastridae; genus Platygaster; species Platygaster orseoliae. Next base: position 9,346 of record JAPYZL010017528.1, read on the forward strand.
AAGATACGAAAGCACTGTAATCAGTACTGAATTAATAGAGCAGCAATTTATTCTACAAGCGATTGATTCAGAAATGGCAAGAAAAATTTGGTTGATTTTTTGTAGTATTCTTTTTCATCTTGCAGAAACAAAAAAACTAACACGTACATAAGCAATGAAAGAAACAGGATTAAAATTTGTCATGTAATACGATATAGTAATAAAGTGATGGATGAAAAACAATAAAAAAACACCATGGCTTACAGTTGACATATATGGAATGCAGGTACGGCAAACTTGATAAAACAGAAGATTTATGATATTCTAAAAGTGTAAGAAATAAATGTAGGTTAAACATTTTTCGTGGGCTGCTGCAAAAATTCATAAGACTTACTTTTCGTGAAAGGTGATCAATGCATATTGCTGCCGCAATTGCTATTGTGCCTTTTTAATACAATTCATATAACTTATTTCTTTTTTATCCTATATTTAAAAATTCATTTTTCCTATGCATTCGTTAAAAAGGCCACTTTATTTTCATGGCATGTGGGAACAAAAGGTCCTTTTTAGGGTATCCACAAAACCAGCAAGAGTCATCAATAAAACCCTATGAAACATTCATTAATTACGGATCAGCAACTTTCTTCCCTGTGATTCGGGATTTATGAATATTTCCCCAGGGTTTTATTGATAACTCCCGCTGATTTCCGAGTACTCCAAAAAGAGGATTTCGTTCCCGCATCCCATAAAAATGAAGTGGCAACTTTTAATCATGCATGGAAATAATATTGTATGCTACACGAGAAAAAAAGGATGGTTCCAACTTGTGCTATTGCACACTCGCTTCACTCGTGCCCAAACTTTTCACTCGTTGGAATCATCCAATTTCTCCCTTGTAGCATAAATATCTATACTTTTCGTGAGTGCACGAAACGGTATATGTGCTACACGCGATGTTCCTTGGCTTATGTGTTTTTTAAATTTATTAGTTTAAAATTATGTCATAAATTATTAGGCTTTAATTTAGAAAATTCATGAAAGTTTATATTATACACGATTAATAACTGTATTATTATTTAATTATTTTTGGATTATAAGTACCAGAAAAATTTACTATAACGTGACAGTACTCCGCAAAATTCAAGAAATAAGTGAATTCGGCCAGAATTCGATGGATTTAGATGTCTGCGTTCAAGCAAACGTGGTTTTCAGACGAACGATTTCAGGCAAGCTGCGATCTCCACGAAGTAGATACATATGATTTCCATGGTGTTCTCATAATATAAATGATCATTTTCAATGGCGCTTACCACTGCTTACCACGGTGAAATGGGCCTAGTCGAATGTTTGAATTACCTTTTTCAATTGAAAATAATTTTTCAGCTACAAGCACATCATAAATTTATGAAGATTACTAATTTTTCAAGTTTGTTGAGTATAAGATTAGTTCATATGATGAGTTTTAATATACGGACAAAAACTTTTCCAGTATGAAAAATAACTATTTTCGTAATCGGAAGCTAGAGCCAATTTTGGCGGAGCCGTACGTTTTTGCCCGAGCCGGAGGCGAGAGTCAAAATAGGCGGAGCCAAAATTAGCGATAGCTCACGATTGCGAACAATATTTTTCATCACGAAAGCCTCAAAGTCACGTCAAAATGTCAGTTTTAAGGTCAGAGTGTTGAAAAGCTTAATTTTGTACAGCAGCCCACGAATCAATTTTAACCTTCATTTATTTCTTAGACTTTTAGATTATCGTTATTCTTCTGTTTTATCAAGTTAGCCGTATCTGCATTCCATATATGTGACGCGATCTGAGAAAAGGGACCTACTGTCCAAAAAATCGATTTTCGGATTATGATTGATTCTATAAGTTCTATTACTAATCTTTAATTGACAGTTCAACGCCTTCCACAGCGCACCGTGTAAACTTTCACTTTTGCCGAGTAGGTCCCTTTTGTCGGATCGCGTCACATATGTGAACTGTAAGCCATTGTATTTTTTTTATTGTTTTTATCCATCACTTTATTACAATAGCGTATTACATGCAAAATTTTTATCCTGTTTTCACTATTACTTATGTGCCTGTCAGTTTTTTTGTTTTTGCAGAATGAAAAGGAATTCTGAAAAAAATCAAAGAAATTTTTCTACCCATTTATAAATCAATTACCAGTAGAAAAAATTCCTGGTTTATTGATTCAGTACTGATTTCAGTGCTTTTGTATCTTCCTTTTTTTATAGGGTTCCCTTGCAATTGTATAATTTCAATCAATTTTTTAAATAATTTCCAGTGTTTATACATTGGAGATGTTCGGAGTGGGGGAGAGGGGGGGGAGGCCGGATTTAATTAATTTTTTCACTTACTAATCATTTCTATTATATTTTATTTTTCTGAAACAAAAACTCTGTTTTTAAATTTGTAACATTGTATTTGCGTAATTGTTTACCCACAAAAAAACATTTACAACGTAAATTCGGGAGGTGAGAGCTCCAGCCTGATAGTATTACCAAAAACAAAAGCAAATCTTTTGCATGCGCTCAGTAAGGGCTAAAATTTACTAGAGTGATTTATGTTATAAGGTTGTACATGAAAAGGTTATTCATACAGGTTTCATACATTGAAATTACTACAGATTCGTACGTATCATTTCA
>JAPYZL010017545.1:0-21397 GCA_030522825.1 Platygaster orseoliae
ATATCAACACAAATCGCTATGAATGCTTCATTAAGGCTCTGTGAAGGAAAACAAATGGAAATTCGACATTTTTGTTATTGTAACTTTATTGATAGCTCATAAAAAGCGCAAGAGAAATGAAATGAAAACATTTTGAAAAAAATGCCTTAAACTTAGAATGCAACGACATTAATTTTCACCGACATCATCGAGATCTGAGTCGCAGTTATGGCATGTATAATAAGAGCACAATTGACAAATAATAGTTACCCCACCTCTAGTGGCCGTCATTCCCCCACTGACCTTATTTTGCGCAAGCATGCACTGTACATAAACTATGCAAGACACATGAAAAATTTACTTGATTTAGAAAGCTAATGTCAAAAGCAGCATTTTAACATATCTACCTCGATTGTGTAGCTGAAAATGTTGACGAAATAATCGATATTTTGAACACCTTATAAAACTTTCGGATAGTTACGTATCGGCACTGGTCTGGAACTACAAGTTATAATAAATCCACACACAGTAAACGGTTTAGACCTACGTCAATTTTAAGTACCGAAAATGGTGATGGCCGTCATTACCCTATGGCCGTCATTACCTCACTTTCCCCTAACAATCATCGAAGACTTTCAATATATATGAAAATACCGCAAAGTTATGGAAAATTTTATAAATACAAGAAAAATGTTAGGAATTATTCATAAACTATTTATATCGACATATTTTTCTTAAAAATTTAAAAAATTTTTAATCTTGAGTATATAATTTGAAAATCTCTATAGAAATCCATAAAAATATTTAAATATTTACAGCTTTACTGTATAATTAAAAGTGAGTTTAGATTTAGAAAAAACTCACAGTTTTTATATAAAATTTTTGTGAATCATCAAAGACGAAAAATTAAAACTTAGGTACATCTACATAAAACTGGCGAGTGAATTTGAAATTTAATTAAAATTTTACGAAGTTAATTTCAATATAATTCTGTATATTATATTAATAATTATATTATAATATAATTATCAGAGACATCATAGTATTGCACATTACTGCATATTGTTAATAATGAACGAAATTTGTTTGTAAATAATTTTTTTACGAATCTAGACACTCATTTAAAAAATGAAGTTTACTCTACGAGAAAAACAAAAAAATTATTAGTATAAATAATTTCGAATATTGAATTCTAAAAATCTATTAAACGATCTTCGAAAAATCTCAAAATATATATGAAAATACCGAAAAATCATAGGAAGTTTTATAAATGCGAGAAATAAATCAATACTTAAAAACTATTTATGTTGTTATAATTTTCCAATAAATTTGAAACACTTTGATTTTTGAGTATATAATTTCAAAAATCAATTTAGAAATCTATAAAAATGCCAGAAACGCTTTAAATTCTACAAATGTTAAAGAAATCAGAAAAATAAACGATAAACACTGAAAATCTGCATAAAGTATACTGTTTACTGAAAAATTGATTTAAATATTCAAAACCATGCAAATTTACAATACTTTTACATTAAAGTGAGTGATGAACAGAAATACTAAAAATCTCTGAAAATATCTGTAAACACTACAAAGTTTTAGAAAATATAGCACATTACGATATTCCTACAAATCTATAAACATATTTTTTTTTAGAGCCTCGATATGTGATATATACTAATAATACAAAATTAGTGAATATTGATTTTGTCATTAGTTGAATTCTACTAATCATTTAATGAAAATGCACTAATAAGACTAGTCTAAGTTAACTAATTACAGTAGTGGATTTCTAGTAAAGTTTGAAAGTAGTAATTCTCTCATTTCTTTAGTCATAACTTACTAATCCAATTAGTAAGCTAAAATCACTTTTATTTACAATTTGCTAAAAATCGGATATTTGGACGTGAATTTTTAGCGAACTGTGAATAAAATATCGTATTGCGAGTTTTGGAAATCGCTTCTTTTGACGAAACGATTACAACCTTCGGCTTCGCCTCGGGCTGCAACCTTTCGTTTCGTCAAAACAGGCATTTCGAAAACTCGCAATAATATACTATTTTAATTAGTGATTTCTCACTTATCTTTAGTGGCTCACTTTTCTCTTTATCAATTAGTGAAATTTCACTCATAATAAGTACACAAAAAAACAATATGGTTGCCAGAACCTTATAAGTAGTAACATTTGCCCCAACTATTTTAATAGTTAAGACAACTTCATTTGCGGTTAGTGCAACGATATTAAAATTTACTTCAAGCTTCACAAAAATTACCAACCATAAATGAGGTTGTCTTCACCATGAAAATAGTTGAGGCAAATGTTACTATCTATGAGGTTGTGACAACCATATTGTTTTTTCCATGTAATTTTCCACTAATTCAAACTGAGCGAGCATTTTCTTGCAATACCTACAGCTAATTCCATGATCCTTATTGTTTGGCACCCCTATAGCAAAGTCGAAACGATACCTTCGTCACAAAAAAAGTCACATTGATCTATCTAAATCCAATATCAGCCCATCCAAAACTCACGTCACGATCACGATCGACTCGGTGTCCTTATCGCGAATTCGATCTGCGAATCGGGATCGCGTGCCCCCTGAAAAGGGACCTCTGCAGGTATGGTCATAACATGCAATTCGTAACAAGAAAATTATCCACTCGAAGGCACTCGGAAAGAGGTTGGCCTGAGGTCACCGGTCCATTCGGTTTTTCCCTCCTCGTTGATCTTTTCTTTCTTCTACCCTCGATCGGGCCGAAGAGTTTCGGCAGCGGAAGAATTCCTTCGAGGTTTGCAACAATGTTTGGTAGCGTGGTAGTGTCTTTTTGGGACAATAGACGCGAAAAAATCATCCATTATTCTCGGGCCTAGGGGCCCCGGCACAATAGCGTACGCCCATATATCACTCCACGCTTTTCCAAAAACTGCAGCTCAATGAGCCTTCTATTCCCGCACAAGGGCGGGCCATTTTTATCCCGCACGCTCTCAAGGCCCTTAAACCATTTTTAAACTGAAATCTGGTTTTGATGCTTCCACGGATGACCCCGAGAAAAAGTTACCTTTTTTTCGTTTCTTTCTTCTTTACGTGCAGGGATTTAGCATGCGTTCGTCTTCGTTTCTTTAGGGCTTCTCGTTTCGTAGCACCTAGCTTGGCCAGATTTCACAACTTTCCGAGAAAAATTCCGGAATAGGTGAGAAGTGTTTTGTGTTGCGGGTGAGCAAGATGTTTTTTTCGGTTGTGTTGCGTGTTACGTATGTGTAGGAGGTTGTTTTTTTGTTATGGTAAAAAGCTTGTTTGGTTTTTAGATGTTTGTGGAATTGTTTTTGGTGAGGCTTGTTGAGGGGTTCAAGTGTGAGTGGACAAAAGATGAAAGAGAAGTTGTAAATTACTTATACTGAGTTTTTTATAGTTTGAACAATTTTTAAGTTGAAGTTTATAAATAAAAATTTTTTCAAATTCGTATTTACGTGTTTTTACATTAAAATTTGGTATTTTGATACTCGAAATTGGAAATTTATTGGAAGGGTAATGTGAATCCTAGAAACTATCTACAAAAAATTGAAATTCGGAAAAGCTATGAAAATTCAAAACATGGAAAGTTTGATATTTCTGAACTTGAACATTACTGAATATGACAACTTTTATTTATAGATATTTAAAGATCCACATAATGAATGTAATTCAATTTGTGTCATGATTGTAAGATTTTTCTATTTTCGGATTTTCAAATGACACTCGTTTAATTTTTTTAAGTGCGAGTGAAAATTCTGAAAATTAGATACCCACTTGAAAAAGACTGAAATTTTACTCGCGTGCATTTAAGGTTTTACTCGTACTTGATTTCAATGATTTTGACTGATCTTTACTCTGGTTTGAATGTAAACACGCTCAAAATATTATGGGAGTAATATTAAAAATTTCTGAATTAGGTTTGTTCTAGTTTAATTATTTCAGCAACTTGAAGATTTATAATTTAATTATAAGGTTGACAAAAAAAATAAACTCAAAAATAAAATTAAAATTTGTTTTCACTAAATTTTGGAAATTTTTTTAATTAAAAATAATATAATTCTTAGATTTTAATGTTCGTGTATGAAATTATAAAAGCTCGTGTAATTTTCTTTATTTTTGAATTATGGAATATTTCAATTTAATGTTTAAATCTTACGATTTTTCAAATTTCAAGTCGCTAATGCTGACAATTGAGATTCTAGAAATGGAATTGCTCAAATATCTCATCAAGTGAACTGAATTCTCATATTTATGATGCATGACATTATTCTGTTATTGATTTTCGATTTATGTATAAAACATTGCTGTTCTATTTAGTTAAAATGTTTAAAATTTTAATCCAAATCGTTGATTGATTTAATTTCGAAGTTCAAGTATGAGCAGCTTACGAAAAGTTTTTAAACCTAATGAATTCCTTTCAACATTAACGTATATTCGTTAATATACGTATTTTACGAACATGAGAAAAAATTACTAAAAAATGTAAAAGTAAATTGAAAATACCATTTATGATTGAAATTTGGGAAGAATTTTGATTTTTTCATACAGCATAATTTTATAAAAATCTTTTTATAATTTATTTTGTTTTTTTATCATTTTATAATTTATTCTGTTTTCCATCATTTTATAATATATCTGGTTTTTCATCATTTTCAGCATAATTTTATAAGCATCATGTTATAATTTATTTTATAAACATCATTTTATAATTTATGTTATAAACATCATTATTATAATTTTTTTGGTTTTTCATCATTTTATAATTCATTTTGCCTAATGATCGTGAGATTTTTTCATATTCGGATTTTTAAATGACACTTGTTGAATTTTTTTAAATTGAAGAAAGTTAATTTTTTTCAAAATTAATGATATTATTCATGATTCGCATTTGAAAAAAAATTTTATTCTTTCATACAGCATAATTTTATAAACATCATTTTATAATTTATTTTATAAACATTATTTTTTAATTTATTTTATCAACATCATTTTATAATTTATTTTGTTTTTCATCATTTTATAATTCATTTTGTGTCTTAAATTTATTTTGTGTCATCATCGTGAGATTTTTTCATGTTCGGATTTTTAAATGACACTTGTTAAATTTTTTTAAATTAAAGGAAGTTAGTTTTTTTCAAAATTAATGATATTATTCATGATTGACATTTTAAAAAAAATTTTATTTTCTCATACAGCATAATTTTATAAACATCATTTTATAATTTATTTTATAAATATCATTTTATAATTTATTTTGTGAACATCATTTTATAATTTATTTTATAAACATAATTTCATAATTTATTTTGTTTTTCATCATTTTATAGTTCATTTTGTGTCATTAATTTATTTTGTGTCATGATTGTGAGATTTTTTATATTCGGATTCTTAAATGACACTTGTTCAATTTTTTTCAGTGAGTGAAAATTCTAGTTTAGAAACCCACTTTAAAAGAACTGAAATTTTACTTGTGTGCATTTAAATGCTTTTTCCCAACGCCATGGAGGAAATGCGATTTTCTCAATGGTCCAAATCATCGAAACTCGCATTTCCTCCACGTTGTTGGGAAAAATATAGTCCTCAACTTGTGCAAAAGAGCATTTTGAACGAATATGATTGCAAAACTCGCCTTCGGCTCGTCTTGCAAACTTCATATTCGCTAAAAACATACTTCGTTTCCTTGATTTTCACTGATCTTTACTCTGGTTTGAATATAAACTACTCTCAAAATATTTTGAGAGTAAAGTTAAAAATTTCTGGATAAGGTTTGTTCTAGTTCAATTATTGTCAATCTCCACTCAAGCGATCCATGACTATAAAAATCAATAACTTACGTAACTTCAAATAATCGATATGATAAATAAATTGATACGAAACGTCAATTCTACATTTCATAACAAGTTGTCATTCCGCCTCGAAATTCTGAAAAAACGCTTAAAATCACCACCACTTGGAGAGGGAAAGAACCTGTAGCAAGAATGTCTCCCAAGCGCCGTTATAAAAACATTTGAAAACTCCAATAAAAATCGCTTATTAAGTCAATCAGATGCATCACTATTAATCTGACAAAGCGATAGCGATCTCCGCGTTCTCCCCCCCGTACCATCCTCATTTGTGTACGTCGCGTCTCTTTTTATTTGGAAACTTGCGCGGAGAAAAGAAGGAGAGACAGGCCCAACGTGGCCTTTTTTCGAGAGGTATAAGGCACGTCTGCCTGTAAAGGCCCGAAACGCGTTCCCGAGACGTATTTCGCCGGGGCCAAAACGATTACGACAAGTATTTTATCCGGCGCGGATCTGGGCCATTGTGCTCACCATTTTGAAAGTCATAACGCGATATCTGGGGCCTGGGAGGGCCCAAAAAGAACGCGCGTATATCGAGAGTTGTGACGATAGCGAATTTTTCGATGTTGCGCGCACGCACCGCGAGCAATATTTCACAGTTGTTGCCATCTGCACACGCGCAAGCAACCCCACACGACAGAATGGAGCTTTTATTTATCTTCTATTTACTTACCGAGGCGCTACCGAGGCACACGAGCCGACGGGATTTTTCAGCCTGCTGCCGGGGACACATTTGAAACGTTATTAATCGTTTCGGAGGAGCCGCTCAAGATTTTTATACGCGAGTGTAGCTAGTTTCCGTCGTTGGAAGTCGGTCTTGTTCTGACAGCACAATAGATCCCGAGGATGTGAATCTATTACAGCTCTTTATGCGAGCTTCTGACGAAGATATCGGCTTAGGTGATAGAGGCATTTCATTTTACTTTTGTGTTGTTGCTCAATAAGTCTAGACTTGAGAACCTAACACGACAAAGTAATTAGCGCCGGATATTACATGATTCGAAAATTAGTTTGACAGTGTTATTTTGATGGCAGATAAATGATTGTGGGATTTATATTTATTGGTTTATTCGAGTTAATTGTTTGATGAGATTTTATACTAGAGAGTAGAATCGTTACAAAAATGATCAATGGTTTTATTGTTTGACTGCACTATAAAAAAAACTTCCCAGATTTTATCCTATACATAAATTGACAATTTTTCATACTTTTTTATATAATTCCCATACATGTGTAAAATTTCTATCATTCATGTATAGAATTTTTCAAGAAAGGATTGGGATAAATGACATACTTCCAAAGGAAATTTCTTCAAATTCTTATACAATATGGGATAATTTCCATACTGAAGTATAAAAAATTGCGAATTTTTTTTACAATGTATTGTCTAGGAACTAATTGACGAGGAATTTATGTAATGATCTTGATTTTTTTGTTCAAGTCGAATTTTATTGAAATTACTAAGGTGTAGGTTGAAAGAGGTTTTAGAGTTTAAATTCCTCAGATTATTGTAAAATTGTTGATATGATGTGTTTGAAAATATAATGTAATTTTTAGGAATAAACAATATCGGTATTACAGTTTCTGATAAATAACAGTTTTTTTTGGAACAGAGAAAATCTGAAAATAGTGAAGACGGAAAATATTTCTGAGAACTATGAACATACTATTATTCATGCTTAACTTAAAACTGAAAAATTTTTAAATTTGAATTTTATAAATGTAGGATCACAAGATTAGAAAAATAGCAACTGTGTATTGGAAAAGTTAAATTTCAGATTGTTTAATCTTGAATTAAATCTAAGTTTTATTTTATTCTATTTATTTTATCTTCTATTAATTTTATCAATTTAATATTATTTATTATTTAATTAATCAATTGAATACATCGTAAATTAAAATTGTACGCTAAAATTAAATTCAAATTAATAAAAAAATAAAAAAATTAAAATTGTAAATTTATATTAAAATCAAATAAATCGTGATATAAAATCAATTATATTGAATTTATTAAATTTTATAAATTACTTAATCTGTTTAATTTATATATCTGAATTTTATTTTATTCTATTTATTTATTTAATTTATTTATTTTCGTCTGAATCTCGTTTTAATCTGAAATTTGATTAAATTTCGGATGAGAATTTGGCCCTTTCAAAAACTTTTCTAAAATAAAATACTTCCAAGTTAAGATTCTTTGAAAAAGAATAAATGAAATTAAAAAACAATGAAAATTTGAAAATGATGAAAATGACAGTTTTTCCTCTCACACTTTCACAAGATTATATAATATATTAAACGTAACAATCAAATTTGCTTTACATACATTCTAGAAATAATATGAAATTTAGAATTTTTCATTTTATTCGTTCCAAATAAAAATTATTCATGAATCGAAGATGTAAATTAAAAATGATAGAATTAAAAAATAATAAAATTTATATATTATATTGTAATTCATATTAATAAAATAATAAAATTTATAATTATTAAATCAAAATTGTAAAAATTACATGATAAAAACTATTAAATTAGAACAATTATGAAAATGTATCATAAAAATGTATGCTCTAATTATAAGAATTTAAAACTATTTCGAATATTAAAATTTATTACAAAAATATTTTTAAATTTAAAATATTCATACCTTAATCTATCATAATAATAATCATTAATTATTATTAAATCATAAAGGTAAATTTTTATAATTTCAGTTAAAAAAACTATAAAATTATAATGTTATAAAAGTGTATGCCCTAATTATAAGAACTTAAAATGATTTTCAATATTGAAATTTATTATAAAAATATTTTCAAATTTTTAAAACTCATACCCTTATTTATTATTATAATATTATTTTGTTATTAATAATTCATAAAACTAAATTTTCATAATTTGAGTTATAAAAAAAATAAAATTCTAATTTTAAAAAAATTCATACCTTAACTATATAATCGAAAAATCGTTTCGTTTGTAAAATTTGGATTAGAGAAAATTGGCGAATGTTAAGGCTATAATATGTATTACATTATTGAATAAAAATATTATGCATTCTGACATATTTATATGTACAGAAATTTATAATTGTGAAAATAAAATTATTTGTTTGAATTTCGACAGATTCTAGAACTCAAAACCTTTATTTAATTATTAAGAAATATTCAAACTCGTAAGCTTAGACCTAAAAATTATAAAATTCCAACACATTATTGAAAATTGAAAAAGTTTTCGTATAGAGTGATAATAGTGAATCCTGTTTAGAATCTAAAAAATATATTTCTGAAATTGAAATCTAGTACCTGATATTGCAAAAACGGAGCATGTCGAAATACGTGAATTTTCACTCAAAATTTTGTTGTAAATGGCATGATTTTAAAAATGTAATAAAACTTAGAAACCTTTGTCAATAAATATAAATATTCAATTTTTTTTTGCCAAAATGATGTTTCATGAAGTTGAAAAAGTTTAAAAAAAAAAAAACGAAATGAAAAAAAATGTTTTTTTTTTCCGTTGTTTTAAGAAATAATGAATTATTATTATTTCAAAAATACAATTGAATTTCTAAAACTATTTTTATTATATTTTATAAACTTACATCTTGGATCGAAGTGGAAAACCAATTTTTTTTTTTTTCGTTAATTTCCTAAATATTTGTAAATTCAGAAACATCCAAAATGCAGGAAAAAGAATGTTCGAAAATAAATTTATTTAATAATAACTCTTTTGACAAAAATTACTTAACAATCATGAAATTTGAAGATTTTCCATAATAAATAATTCGGATGTTCAAATTTTAAACCTGAAATTTTTTTATACATATATACATTTTCCATAAATTTTTTTTAATGAATTGTCATAACTATTTTTCTGGTTACGTTCGACTAAAAATTTACTAAAAACTGCAAAAAAAAATTTTTATTAGATTAATCTTGCTCTCTATTGTTAACTTCTACTTTTCTGAATGTTAAGAAAATAAAATCAAGTCCCTGATTCCACCAGAAATACATCCCAAAAATCCCTAGACTTCGTTGCTCGTTCAATTATAAACTCGGACACCCCAAACTCCTTATAGGGCACGAGACAAAACGTACGGGACGCGCCGGCATTATCGTACTTTTCGCACGTGAGACGAATAACGCCGTGCCATGTGGATGCGAACAAAATTAATTATCTTGTTCCCCAGCGAATCCGCATAAAGTAAGCAGCGATTATATGCATATGGAGGCTGTGCCCCCTTGCGCTGAATTACGAGCGCTCGCGACGACACTTCTCGGTAGGCGCGGGAAAGGATTTCGAAAAATTCCTCCCTGCTTCGTTTGTGGGAAATTCGTAACTTTTGTTCCGCACACAAAAAGAAAAATTTCTGAAAAAGAGTTTATTACATTTCAAAGTTCTCAATCTACAAAAATCTGGTTTCCAGAGTATAATTTTGCAATTCTAAAGAATCATTCTTACAAATTTCATATTTTTGTAAACTGGGGATGCTCTAGTTAGAAGTAGAGAAAAAAAAAAGAAAAATTTGCTAACTTTGCACTTCCTGCTCGCGCCTACGTTCTTGTTAAGAGCGCCAGGAAACTCGAGAGGGAGGGATTGGGGTGGGGGGGAAGGGAGCGGTGAAATATATTTCAGTCAACTTCCGCTGGAAATAAATAAAGTCACGCTACCGCGCGCTCTTGGGTCTGTTCCGCAGTCGTTGCGTTCTCCGGCAATGGCGTCCGTGTTCGCGCGTGGAGAGAGACACTTTATCTCATGATATCTGAGCGAAAAACTGGCACTTGGACCGAGGATCGAGGGGGAATTTTCTCAGGGGTTGATACTGCCCCAATTTTTCGCGATCGATTAGGGAAGAGTCGAATCATTGTTTGAAAGTATTTATATAAGTCGTATGGAACAAAAAGGATTTGTTGTATTGGCAAAAAGATGAGCTTTTTCAACACTATTTGACAGAACGAATTTTTTTTTTGCAGCAGTAGTTTTTTTTGCTTTAGAATATCTTTTTTGCTGTCAGAGTACAATTACTAGATATAGTATATTATTGTGAGTTTTCACAATGCCTGGCTGGACGAAACGAAGGGTTGCAGCCCGAGGCGAAGCCGAGGGATGTATTCGTTTCGTCTAAAAAGGCATTGTTAAAACTCGCAATACGATATTTTATTTGAATAATTCACGTCCAAATATCCGATTATTCGTAAATTACAAATAAAATGAATTTTATGCATAATAATTATTGTACTTTTGAAGGTGAAAAAGTACATTTAATGAGGCGATTATTTGTGCCATAAATATTGTAAAATATTTTTCATTGGGGGGGGGGGGGGGGGGGAAAAAAAAAAAAAAAAGAGAGTGTCTCAAAAAAAAAAAAAAAAAATTGAAAAAAACAGATGAAAATGAAAAAAACCTGTTGATGTGAACTTTTATTTCAGTTATAATTTTTAAACATAAAATAATAGTCATAAATCTCAAGTAGTTGAGAAAATTTTTGGAAAAATGGAAAAACTTAAAATAGGTTGCATCACGTTACAAAATTTTGAAATTCTCGAAAAATCAAAAACCTTAAATGATTTACAAAATTGCCAATAATTTCATGAAATTCATAAAATTGGTAGAATTTTCATGAATTTTGTAAATTGTATTTTTTCGAGATATGGATGATGTTTTTTCAGTTTTTCATAAAAATCTAAAAAATTAAAAAGTAAATATTGTTTGGATTTTTTTGAATTTCTGAAATCAAAAATTTATTGAAAATTCGGAAGATTGTCAATAAATACATAAAATTCAAAGAATTAGTAGTATTTCAAAGAATGTCCATATATTTTGAAAATTACATTCATTACCTTATTTTTTGAATAATGAAAGATTGTGTTTTTTGTCAATAACACTATAAAATACCGAAAAAGTTTTCAAAAATTATAAAAAATCTTAAAAGAGTTCGATAAATTTATTATTTAATTGAATAAAAGGCTTACAATAGATTTTATTATGTTTGAATGTTTGAAAAATTGAAAAACTTTCGAATTTTTTAAGATCGTCAATGACTCTATATGATTTAAAGAATTCGTAGAATGCAAAAGAATATTTATAAGTTCTGTAAATAGTGTTCATTATCATATTTTTTCTCAACGTGTATTTTTTTTTCTTCAGAATTTTGAAAACTTTGAAATATATTAAAAAATTATGAAAAATTCTCATGAGTTGAATAAATTTTTGTCATTTTCTTTTTTTATCATTATTCTTGAAATAAAAAGAAAAAATAAAAGAATTCGAAATTTAGAAGATAATCGGAAATTCGAAAAATTTGTTGAATTTAAGAAAATGCAAATCAAATCGTAGATTAAGAAGAGTTTTTGAAATTTTGAAAAAGAAACCGTGTAATATCCCTAAATTTCTTCTAATTAAAATACGTGTAATCAAATGAATATGGTCGAATTAGAAAAAAAATCTTTTTTTTTCGTTCAGAAAGAATTGAATCACAGTTCTATAAAAATTTACCTTACACAAATAATATTATTACATCAGAGACTAAGATGAATTAATTATTTAAATAAATCATCTGAGCCCGATAAATTTTATTATTTATGTTCAAAAATCGATTTTCGAACTTTTAGTTTCGTTCACATTTTTCTCAGAGAAAGCCCACCAAATTTGTATAAAATTATGTATTATTTATTTCATGACATAAAGTACAAAAATCTGAATAATCATATAACTATTAAAAAAATCATTGATCTGAAGAAAATTAATAAAATAAAGACTGCAAGAAAATTAATCATGTGGAAACTGGAATCATAATTATAAAAAAATGCAATTCGATTAGTTTGAATTACGTGAATTAGATAAAGACTAGAACTAGAACCATTTAAGAATATTCTGAATTTGCTATGTATCTTAATTTTATTATTTTCTTCAATTACTGTATAATGTTTTACCTTTTTTCATAAGAACTCACAAATGATGTTTTTTCAATAAAAGCTTATAAAACTTTACTTATTCTACAAATAATTATTGTTTTCTGGCATATCACATCCCACTGTGACTCCCATATGAAAGAAACCTTCAAACCTTTTATATTCTTTCAAAAAATCTAAATTATTTTTTTTTTTCTGTTTCAGGTGAAAAACCTTTCAAGTGCGAATACGCGGGTTGTGAACGCAGATTTGCGAATTCTAGCGACAGGTAAGCTTAAACCTAATCTTTAATCTCTAATCAAACTTGAATAATTGACCATATTTTTTCATTTTCATCTGTCACATAATTTTTCACATACTCTAAGTATTTTTTCTATCATTTTTCCGTCATTCCAGCTAAAAAGATATTGTTTTTTTTTACAGAAAAAAACATTCACATGTACATACTTCGGATAAGCCATACAACTGTCGAGTAGCAGGTTGTGACAAATCCTACACACATCCCAGTTCTCTAAGAAAACATATGAAGGTAAGATAATAGTTAAAAAGCATTTTTTTATACTAAATTAAGATCCTAAATTTATCTTGCAGTTTTCCATGGTTATGTTTATTAAGTTTTTATTAATTGACGAAGAGTTAAGATATCGAGTCTACCAAGAAACTTGCTCAGTTGCTCTTCCTCCCCTTGCCAATACTCTGCACAACTTTAATCGATTTTTGAAGTCACTCCTTTTATTTGACCAGTGTTTATAATTGATTGAAAGACTTTCTTCTCGTCGTCGAAAAAGCAGTTTCATTGTCCGGCAAATCAGGCTCACTTTGTTCTTGGCCCATTAAATGGTACTCGCATTGTATTTATTATTCATCTCGAAATGAAGAAAAAAGAAAAGGTTTAGACATGTGCCATTCATGATGAACCATTTATCCTTCGAAGAATGATTAATATCCCTTCAACGAAATGGTATGGGCATGAAAAGAAATTCTTGGGCGGGAGGTCTATTTTAGTTACTCTTCAGGTGCTCTTTTTACACACTCCGATTATTGGAAAAGAATCCTTCTCATAACGGTTTATGTGTTTTTATTATTCTCAGCAAGTTCATCATTCATGATAAGTCCTAACCTCAAAATTTAATTGGAGGAGGAGATTGGATGATTGATTCTTCTTCTATTTGTACAATTTAACCTATTTTAATGTAACGATCGTCTTGAAGTCTGAATGTCTTTCAATCTCGATATCTTCTTTCGTGAATTAAAAAAAGTCAACTGAAATTTCGACCTTTCCAAAGCGAATTCCAGGCTTGAGGTCTCGCAGAAATTTGACGCTATTTTTACGAGTCCCGAAACGACTGTTCGAGTTCGCGACGAGATCTTCAGAATATGTTTCGGAATGTCCCTCGTTCCTTCTTTATAACTCAACAAGCAAATCTCGCTGACTGGTTTCCGCGAAGCGCTGTTTTAAAAAAATCCAAGCGGGTAGCAAAATCGGGCATCAGCGGGCCCTACAAGCGCCAAGGCCCTATCGGGCACGTATCTCGGGAGCTTGAATAGTATAGTCGCATCTCCTGACCCAAACGGGTAATTTCCCATTAAAATTCCGTGCCCGGTCGCGCGTAAACTTCTCCGACATGCGCTTCTTCACTATTCTGGATTGGGGTAAACTTCAAATTCGCGCTACTTTAAGAAGTTAATCGGCCCGCGAAAAAAAGAGAGGGTGAAATAAATGTAGGAGCTGTCTTTCCATTTTTCATTGTTTGCAGTGGATTATTAAAACTACACTGTTAGAAATTTTTGTATTAATTTTAATAAACTTGTCTTGGAAGTTTTTTACATAAACCCATTTGACAGCCAATATACAAAGCTGATGAATATTAATAAACGCCCTTGAGTTTTAATTTACTATTTCATTGAATTTTTGTACAATGTACAATATACGATATGCAATAAACAATATACAATATACAATTTACAAGTCTATTAATTTTGATATACTACTGGTAGGTTTTAATATGCGTTAATTGAAATTAATAGAAAAGTTAATTAGTCTGAGTTTAATACACTTGTTTATTATTTTTTATGTAAATACCATACATGAATTTTAATTGAAATCAATGAAATTTTTAACAATTTACACACTTTTCGGAGATTACTGAATTTCAAATTTCAAATGTTTGATTATTTTTTTTAATTTCAAACAAAATATCAACCACTGAAAACTCTGAAATTCATCAAAATTGGACTGACATTTTAAAATTTCAGGTGATAATAATATGATAATACTTGGGGAACTGCAAAATGTTTTGAATTTAATAGCCATCTTTTTCATTTGGTTTCAATGAAAATAATTTTTAAGTGAGTTGGCTGCATGATTGGAAATTTTTTGAAATTCAAAGACAATATAACACTAAAAATATTTGCTTAATGACTAAAATTGTAGAATGATTGACTGCTTTCAACAAAGTTTCGAAAATTCCGACCTTTTTGTTAATTAATATTCGCGAATTTCCGGAAATGTCACAGTATTCTTAAAGTTGAGCTAGAAATTTCGTAGAGATGTAAATGTACATTAGCGATGTTCGATACCGCATTGTGTCCTTTTCTCGCTTATTATAGCTGTCGTTTAACGAGAGAGAGAAGCCAATAGTATCGAACATCCCTAATGTACATTTATTGAAAACCGAAAAATGAGTGGTAAATTTGAATACTAAATACATTTTGAACTTTCCATATTAAGCATGTAAATTATTTTGAAAATTGAAAATTGTTCATGCATTTATTTATTCCCGAAATATCTTATAATAAACTTTCATTTCATAGTAATTGTGCTATAGTACTTAAACTGATTTGTTGAGGCAACACAAAAATAAGCTACTGCTACAAAAAAAATCGTTCTGTTGCGTTGAAACAGCACATATTTTTGCTTTCACAGCAAATCCTTTTTCTTCCATGAAATAATGACTTGAGAAAAATTGCTTATTCAATATGTTTGTTTTGCAGTATTGAGATATTTCTTTTATTGTTTTTAAATCTTTCCTTACATGGATTTGTCTTGTATATTTCTTGTAAGGAGTTTTTAAAAAGTTCGTAATTTCTTATTTAGGTAGTTTTCTAATTACTTTTGTTATTTGAAGTTCTCAATATACAAATGCTCGATATTCCAAAAAAATCTTCATTCGCCAACGATAAAAATGAATCTCTTGTAAATCTTGACCATGACTGATCTAACGTGCATACGCAGAAAAAAAAAGATTTTTCGCATCAGAAAAAAGATGTGCTGTTTCAACACAATCGAAAATTGAAAAATATTTTGAACAAATTTAATTTTTAATTATTATTCTAAAGAAAATTGAATAAAAAATTAAATGTGTGTTAAAACAGCACATCTTTTTACTTAATCCTTATTTTTCTGTGTTGACATTCGTTGCGTTAAGCACACTTTGTAAAAAACCTAGTAATTTGTACTATAAATATTGGAAAAATTACTATATTCTAGGAAAACGTACAATATTATTTAAATTTTTCATACTTAGCCATAAATATACTTGTTTTTACCATGCAGTATAGTAAAACGTCAAATATCGCAATAATATGTTGAGATGTAGTAAAAAATATTAAACATATTGTGTTTTTTACTTTAGTAAGTAATAATTCTCAATATATAAGATATGGGAAATCACTATTCATCATCACAATTTCTACATTTTTTCATAAGTATTACTATACATGTATATGAGTTTCACTATAACTTACAGCTACAACTACAATACTATATGCCAATGACAATACGAATATTTCAAATAATACAATACTGTATATAGTAAAATTGACTATATTTCCTCCATTACTATATTTTTTAGTAAAAAGTACTAGATTTTTCTCTTAATGTACCAAAATGTAATAACTTTTGGCAAATCATACTTTTAACAAATTATTTAAAATTCCACATTATTTGAAATACTCAGAAATTCGTTCATTCTCAGAACTTTCGACTCTGGGAATGCTTGTTGATTCAAAAACACCTATTAAATTAAAAAAAAAAAAATTTTAAAACGTCTTTTACTAAATTTTGTGATACTTTTGGAATTTTCAGAAGATTATTAATATTTAATGCAAACGAATCAAATAGGTTCAATTTACCAATTTTATTTTATAAGTTATTAATTAATAATCGTCTCGAGTAAAATCACATTTTGAAATCATAGAAATTCTAAGAGTTTTCCGAATTAAATGCTAAGAAACATAAAAAATTTTTCAAAAATTCTAGAATCTTAATTTTCAGGGTAGTTTGTTAAGAAAATTCGGCCGTTTTTCTCTAGTAAAAATTTCCATTACTTTTTCCTTATACACTATTTGTCAGTTCGTGATTATTACTCGAATAGAGCTCAATTGTGGATTTTAAAGATTTTCAAAAAAAAAAAAAAAAAAAAAAATGAAAAATTTTATGCGATATCGTTTCAAACAAAAACATCAGTGTTGTGTAATCAAGGAAAGTCGAATTAAGCGTGAAAAGTCGCGCGATTTTTACTATATTTTACCTCGATCTCCCATTACTATACTTTTTAGTGAAAAGTACACTGTAAAATATAATCGCAATTTTTCCATACTCGTGTTTGAAAGTTTTCCCATGTTGTATGGAAATTATCCCACATTGGATAGGAATTTAAAAAATATGGAAAATTTCCTATGCAAATATGTATCTTTTCCCATACTTTTCCGAAAAATTTTATGTGTGAATGAGAAAAGATCTATAAATGTATGGGAATTATAAAACAAACCCTTTTTGCATACAAAATTTCATATTCAGCCATAAATATACTTATTTTTACCATGCAGTGTAGTAAAACGTCAAATATCGCAATACACTGAGAAAAAGTGAGCGTAATGGTTACGGGGAAAAAAATTTTTTTTTGAATCTCCTTACTCTGTATGCTGGAAAGCGCTGTGACTACTGGTATTCACAGTAATGAGTACGGTGATTCGAAAAAAAATTTTTTCCACCGTAACCATTACGCTCTTTTGCTTTAGTAAATAATAATTTTAAATATACATGTTATGGGAAATTACCATACGTGATAACAATTTTTACATTTTTTCATAAGTATTTCTATACATATATGAGTATGTAAGTACATATTACAAGTATGGAGAATTTGCGATCCATGTATAGGATAAAAACTTCCTATAATGTATGGGAAGTTTTTTTTACAGTGTGTGTATCGTTTCATTGGTAAATGATAGAAATAGTAAAAAAAATGTTTGTTTCTTGGTTTTGCAGGTGCATGGGATGACAATGGTTGACGGGAAATTGAACGGTGGTTACGACAGCGACGGAGAAGAGAGTAGTACGAGCAGCGCGGGTAGTTTGTCGGTGACTGGTCACACGGAGTCGCCCCAGCCCCCTTCGGCGGCGTCGGTGGCGACGGCGACGACGACGCCGAGCAGCAATAATACGGCGACGAGCCATCTTTCATCCCGAGGTGCGGGCGCGGAACTCACGGAGTGGTACGTTTATCAACCGCCTCCGCTGGGACCACAGCACAGCCCAGTCCCCCCTCCCCCTCACCACATCGGCCACCATTTCAATCCCCTCATGCACCACCAAGCGACCGCTTATTAACAGTTTTCACATGTGGGCTGGAACTCGAGCTCGTAGATATCCTATTTTTTCGCGACCCGCAATCGACAGAATAACACTTTTTTTGTATATTTTTTAACGATTACAAAAAAAAGTAGAAAACTCTCGGAAACTGGCACGAAAATGATTTTTTCTGTAATTTTCGCGAAAGTGAGCCATTACACCTTCGTTGTTTGCTCCGAAAGCACTTATTTTCTCGAACATTTCGAATTACGTACATGATTCAAAATTCACGAGGAAAGGAATACTTTCGGAGCAAGAAATGGATGTGTAATGGCTCACTTTCGCAGAAATTTCAGAAAAAATACATTTTTTCCAAAAGACGAACTCTAAATCCAAAAAAAAAAATGAAGAAAATCTCAAATTGAGAGGCATAAAAATGTTATCCATAAGTTTTTTCTACATTTTTCATGTAAAAAGTAATTAGTTCTTTCGTTCTGGAAAAAATGCTTAAGTTACCCTCGCTACGCTCATTCAAAATCTGTAGCATGACTCTTTTATTCAGTCAATGCCGATTGCGGAGTAACAAAAAGTATTAATTTTGCAATCAAGATTATTCCTTAGCCAATGTTATATTTGTTTAATTCAAATTCCTCTATTTGCAATCTAATGATTATTATGTTTTGTTGTTATAAACAAAAAAGACTGAATCACACAGTTTTTAAAGTCCTTTTTTTTATACAGTGAAGAATTTCTGAAACTTGGTTCACTTTCTGTTTTTCTGTGATTCGGGAAAATATTCGATTTCGTGGACTTTTACTTTTTATACGTGTTATTTGAAAATTTACGAGCGCGTAAAATCAGTTTAATAGTAATTGGAATTTTAATGCTCTGAAACTTGTTTTGGAAAATTCATGGGTTGCGAAAGCAGCGACACGAATTGAACAATGCACGTCTGAACTACTCTGGTATCTCATAAAAAACAACTTCGAATGTGAATTCAAAATATTTCCGGTATGTAAATAACCAGCAAGATAAATTTATTAGTGTACTGAAGTACAGAAAAGTCGATTTTATTTTCGAAATCAGTTGTTATTGAAGTACTGATACCCAAGATTCAGAAATTGCGTCACTTGATTTAGAAAATTCAAATAAAGAAGCCAAGTGAGTTCCTCGAAATCTTGTTTCAATAAAAAAAAACAACATTAAATAATATGAATAAACATTGCAAATTTTCTACACTTGACAAAAACCAGTCCACATTGAACTTTTCCCTAGCCAAATAACAACAATTGTTTTTTTTCCCAAAACCTAACTATAATTTCCGTTTTGCGTTACCTCAACGATAATTTGATTCGACATTTTTTTTTTAGGGAAATCAAAATGGAAATCCTGTAGAAATGTATTTATTGAGCGCTGTGTGAAGATTCTGTATGATTCTGTTTTTTTTTTATTAAAAAAAGGTTGTAAATTAGCTCGCAGTATTTTTTAGTGTATTGCCTGAAATTTTCGAAATAACTATACTTTCGATACATTTTATGAATAAATTTGTAATAAAAATATTGCAACAAAAAGTATCTTCCCTAATTTTTAAACTTTGATAGCGAGTATTGTTCATCCGTGGTAAGTTCATGTGATACATTGATAACTTTCATAATTACGAAGCAAAAGGACTAGAAAAATGTTATAGATGAATTTGCAAAATACGCTAATCAAATTGTGCATTTAGTAAATGTCCATGCGCGTTTGGAAATCCTGTTTTTTCAATTTTTAATGTGCTTTATGATTACCTCGAAAAACGTCATTGATGCTTGTGTAAATACTCGAATCGCGCACGGAAATTCCCTCTCACAAATCGTCATCGAGTTAGATGATAGTATGTGTAAAAAATAATTTATTGATAATTTTTCAATGCAATTGAAAGTAATTGAAAGATCTAAATAGTGTAATAAGTTATTTTAGAGATTATCTCAGTTGAAGATTGCGATTTGTGAGGCCGGAAGAAATACGCTTTTTTAATATTTTGATGATGTTGAGAATGGATGAAAATTTTTGTACAACGCAACGACGAAGAAGGATCAAATACTGTAAAATTCGTCTCGTGTGATATTATGTACATACGATTGAGTTGGAAACTTGTCTGCGTAATTGTAATGATGTAATAATAACTTTGATTATTTTGTTGTGTATATGCTGGACCGAGATCGGAAACTGTATAATTTTATAATATTTGTTTATCAAAGATTAAAAATATATTGACAATACGAAAAGAGAGATGGAATTTTTTATTTTGGAACCTGATCGTGGGGAACATTTTTTGTTTAGATTGTCTTTTTTTTTATTTGTGATGGTAAATGACGTGGTGAAAAATTCAATTTTTCTGGCGACAGCAGTCATGAGCTTTTACTGTCACAACTTAATTAAAAAAAAATATCGCTGTTGCAAAAAATTGTTCCATGTTACTGAACTGTTCCTAAATTTTTTAATGATGGTGAAAAACTAGTAGACAATAAATGTAACCATCTAGAATTAAACAAATGCATTTAAAAAAGCCTAATTTTTTGTTATAACAATTTTTTTGGATATGACAACTATGCCCTTTGAAACTATCAACTAATCTACACAATTTAAATAAATTAATATATTTTTAATCACAATCTTACAGAACTTTCAAAATCCTTATGAAATCCTCAAATTTCAGCAATTTTTTTTTCGATCAAATTTCCGAAAATTATTTCAATTTTCATAATCAATAATTCATAAAAATTACTATATATTACTTAGAATATTTTGAAAATCACGTGGATTTTGTAGATTGGAAAAATTTCTTAAAAACTTTTAAAAAATCACGAAAAGGAATGTTGTTTTTGAAAATTCAGTTAATTATTATCTGAAATTTTCACAGCATAATGAATTTTTTCCCATGCATCCGTAAAAAGGCCACTTTGTTTTTATGGAATGCGGGAACAAAAGCCTCTTTTTGGGTCATTCGGAAATCAGCGGGAAATATCAACAAAAACCCTGGGAAACATTCATTAATCACGGATCAGGCAACTTTCTTCCTTGTGATCCGGGATTTATGAATAT
>JAPYZL010017557.1:0-15452 GCA_030522825.1 Platygaster orseoliae
ACATTTGAATGATGTGCTATTCCATACATAATGTCATGGATGTAGCTTCAAAATAAAGCCAAAACCAATTTGATATCTCAAACTGTTGTTGTTTTATTTTAATTTTTTTTCCTATCGTTCTTATTGGGGCACCCTTTAGTGTATTTTGTGTAGAATTTTGCAAAAAAAATTTTTTTTTGTAAAAAAAATTTTTTTTAAGAAAAAAATAATTTTTTAACCCATTACTGCCCAAAAATTCGAAAATTTTTGCTCAAATTTCCCGACATAATTATGGTAGTTAAACATGTCGCATATGTTTGAAACTTCACATACTTATGTTTTCAAGACCGCTCTACCAGATTCCGTCGTCAAAATAATTGCCTGCATGTCGCATATGTTTGAAACTTCACATACTTATGTTTTCAAGACCGCTCTACCAGATTCCGTCGTCAAAATAATTGCCTGTTTACCAGAAAATTAAATATGGCGGCATTTATGAAAAAAAAAACACAAAAAAATTGCGTGAAAAAAATTTTTACTGCTAGATTTCGTATCGAAAAAAATTTTGAATGTCACGAATTTGGTGCACAGCAGTGCATAAACATATGAAACCTTCGAAAAATGCAAAAGTACAACTTTGAAAATCAAGATAGATATGTCAAAATGGCGAATTCGTTAATAAAAACTTTGTCATTTTTACCCTCAAGTGACAGCAATATATTCGACTTTCACCCAAACAACCTATATATTTTTTCATGATCTTTTGGATCACTGATTAAAAATCTGATCACAAAATTGCAAAATTAACTTGTTTTATTCATTTGTTTAAACAAATTATTTCGAAGAATAAGATTCTACCAAGACGCATATGCTTTTCATGATTTTTGGGTCCACTGAGTATGAATTTAGCGTCAGATTTGGAAAATTATGCGTTTCACCAATTTTTTAAACAGTTTTTTAACAATTTATTGCAATAATGAATTTTTGCAAGATGCATATGCTTTTCATGGTTGTTGCGTCCACTGATCATGAATCTGGCCGCGAAATCGCAAAATTAATTTTAAGTTATTTATTTAAACAAATTATGGCACAGAATTAAATTTGTTACATGATGCATATGCTTTTCATGGTTTTTGGGTCCACTGAGTATGAATTTGGCGTCAGATTGCAAAATCACTTTGTTGAAACAATTTTTTAATCAACTATTAACAAATTGTTACAACATCGAAGTATTTGCAAAAAATGCAGACGCCTTTCATGGATTTCGGGTCTGCTGATCATGAATGTGGCATCTGATTTGCAAAATGTATAACTGCCTGAAATTTAGAAAATCTTTACTTATTACTAAGACTTTTAAAAATAACCCTTATTGATTTTTTTTAACGGGTCTAATATGACGGTAGAAATTTCGAAGAAGACAATGAATTTATCTGAACAGATATGTACAAGGGTGTTCGGGATGCGTAACTTTGAAATTGCCATCAAAATTTCTAGATTCGTGATGACAGGTTTGATCTGTCATCGGAAATTCGAAGAAAAAAATAAATTCAGCTGTTGCTGTTTGCTTAGGTTTTCGTAAACTTCAATGTTGTAACAATTTGTTAAAAGTTGATTAAAAAATTGTTTTCACACAGTGATTTTGCAAATCTGACACCATATTCGTACTCAGCGGACGCAAAAACCATGAAAAGCATATGCATCATGTAACAAATTTAATTCTGCGCAATAATTTGTTTAAATAAATAATTTAAACAAATTAATTTTGCGATTTCTCGGCCAGATTCATGATCAGTAGACGCAACAACCATGGAAAGCATATGCATCTTGCAAAAATTCATTATTGCAACAATTTGTTAATGTTTAAAAATTATAACTGAAATAAAAGTTGACATCAACAGTATAGTGCAATCTCATTGCCCAATACCAAAATGTTCGTAAAAATTCTTTTTTTTTTTTAGCAACTCTCAACTTTTTTTTAGGTTCGCCCCCCCCCCCCCATGAAAAATTTCGTTGCGACGTCCCTGTAATCAGATGACTATCACAATCTCAACAAAAAACAATGAACAATTTATTGCTTTATCGAATTAGTGGAAATCGAATTTGGACTGATATTTTTGAAATCCATTCAGAAGCCAACATCGAAAAACGAATTATAATTTCAATTTTCATCGTAAAATATTATTTTCTGTCAAAGAATAGGTTATCATAGCGACCGTCAATTAAAAGATAATGTTGCTCGAGTAGGACATTGAAACGCACTTTTGAAAACTTATCAATACAAGGAAATATAACTCTACGTTAATAGGCATTCTATCTCTAAAATTGTAATGCGATCAATGTAGCTTATAATATTAATCTTGAAGAATTTAAACATTTCGATTTTTACATACGTCCTCATATTATTTTCCAATTTCTTGCCATTATAATCCAGATAATTAACGAAAATTCGAAATTTTGTCATGCTCGTTGATTTCAATTATATTCTATTCTATTTTTTTTTTTTTTTTTTTTCGTACACAAAAAAAATTAATTTAATTTATACCCCGAAATTCAATAATGGTTTTTTCCATTTACGACAATTCGTACAATACGTATTAACTTTCCATGTGTACAATAGACTTTTTCTATCCGTAAGATTCGTATTTAACGAAATCGATAGAAAGAAAAAACAGAGCCATCTATGTATACGTTATTTTCCCTGTTATGCAAAATTCCAACCATGGCAATTTATTTATGTGCAGGTAATCAATGTGACCGCATTTTTGAATGAAAAAAACAGATACGAATCACCAGGTGATTATCACCTGCCCTTTTCTTCTTGAATTCCCTATCAATTTAAACAGGAACAGCAACAAATAATATGGAGGTTCAGTTAGCTCAATTGCAAGAACACTTAATCAGCAAACCGTGGGTCCTGCGTTCGAATCCTGACTCTTCAAATATAATGAAAATCCATAAATATATGTACTTATTAGCCGATTATAAAAAAAAAAAACTATCATACATAAAAATTTACGGTAAAACATTTCCATGATGCACGTGAAAAACCCATCTTATATCCGAGAATAACGCTTTCTTTTTCCGGAGGGCTGTAATCTTCTCGAAAGTGATGCGCACACACGTAACTCAGAAAACCCGTTAATTTTTTTCGTGCGTTGAAACTTCCCGGATCCCGTTAAAATTTTTGAAAGTACGCGAGCAACGTGTGAAAATCAAACAGGAACTTGGTGAGCTCATTTTTTTTCTCTTTGCTTGCCCTACCATTTTGATCTTGTGTTTTTGTATAAATAACACGTGAGTGACGCGCAACACTTTCATACGTGTATAACGTCAAATGAAAAGGAAAGTTGCTCGGTATTATAACACAGTGCGACGAGGTATTTCGACGTGCAAGGTTGCGATCTTAGTTTTCTCTTTTTTAGGTGATTTCATTCTCGCCTTCCGTGTTTAAAAATTCGGGAACGTTTGTGCTACTTTGAACTGTAAACATGGCCGACATTTTCAAGGTGAATTTTAATTTTAATTTTTTTTTTTTTTTTTGTACTAATTCAAATCACGAGGATGAAATTTTCATAAGCTAATTTTTATCGGGGAACTGAAGAACTAAAAAATTTTTTATTCAGAATTTCTCGATTGTTTGTAAAAAATTATTGCAATACATATTCCTTTTTTTGTAAAAGGTATGTGTGAGGTTTAGACACTGATGTTTTCGTTTTTTGTTTCTCAATGAATGATGTTTTAAATTTCTCTCGGTTTTCAAGCTCTGATTTCGATAACCTTATCAATTTTTCTCTTTTCTTCGAAGACTTAAGTTACAACTTTCGCTTAGCAAGAAAATTATTGGCTGTGTAACGAGCTATTCACTCATGAAACATTTTTATTACGATACATGACTGGAAAAAAATTTCTTTAACGAGGAAATGGGAAAATTCATATTATCAAAGTTGACATAGAAAGTTTGTTATATCCATTACGCAGAATTGGTAGTTTATTAGGGTGCTTATTCGATTTATTTCCGGTTTTTTTATTACGTATGAATTCACAGAACTTCACGTTCGAAGTTTTTACTCTAATAAAAACTGCATTCTTCTTAAACTATAATTTTGAAATAAAAATGGATGATGGTACCGAAATTAATAAGATATTTTTTTTCGTGTTTTGAAAACTTAAAAAAAACGTAATGCACAAACACATAATGTTGATTTCGACGATATAGGATAAATCCTCGACTTCGCCTCGGACTGTAACTCTTTATTTCGTCAAATTTTAAAATAAACTATTATTTCTTAAATACAAGGGCTTAAAGAAATATTTTTTTGATCTCCATTGCAGATTTCTCTGCTTTGCCTGCTAGTATATTCCGTGCTGAAACCGACAAACAGCGCTGTAATCCCTAACGGATCTAGCTTGGACCCAATTAGTGTAGAAAACGTAATCCAGGGCCTACAAAATAAGAGTTACAGCGAACGACTTTTCAAGTGTTTACTGACCGAAAAAAATTCAAGTAATCGAGCAAGGTGCACATCGATGGAAAACACTTTCAAACGTAATCAAAAACTTAATATACCACGTTTGCATACTCTCTTAGTTTGAATTAGTGAAATTTTTACTAATTTAATTAGTAGGTGAGTGATTTACCATCGAATTGTTGGAATTCCACAAGTTGGCTACAGAAATAGTCAAATTTTACTACATGAATTAGTGATTTGTAAGTTTACCTTTCAAATAGTGAAATTTTTGTAATGACTAAACAATTGGTGAATTTATTACTAATGTGGTTAATGACATTTTGCACTAACTACATAAGTAGTTTCAAATTCTACTATTCAATAAGTAGAATTTTCCAAGTGATGAAAGAATTCATAGGTTCTCACTATTTAAAAATAGTGACCGAATATTTAATGAATATTCTATAATGGAATGAAGTAATTTTTTCTTTTACTTTTTAAACAAATAAAAATAGTATAACAGTAATAATTTTTGAAGTAAACACATTCTAAGTTGATTTTATGAAGATTATATTCTATTTTCCATGTTTGTAACATGCTTTCATTTTTTGTTTTCATCGCTTTTGCCGTTCTTTTTAAATTTCATTTCATGTTTAATGTGCATTTCGCGCGTTCTTTGTCTTTCTCTTACACTTTCATGGAATTCTTTTTGTTTAAAACAACGAAAGTTGCAAAACCTTCTGTTAAGGCGTTGCATATTTCATTATTGGCTCTTTCGAAGAAAATAAATGATATTGAGGAGTCTGACGTTTCGACGGTCATCTCTGCATAATATATTATACATGTACCTGGTTGTAAAAAACATTGTTCGACTCTTTTAACTAATGTGTCAATGTGTCTAATGATTGCTTAATTTTTCCCATGTAACAATAATAAAAATTTGAGTACTAGATTATCACTTAATGTACTAGTAAATATCCACTGTTGTAATTGTAAGTGGTGAAAATTCAAATCGAGAGAATAGACCTGAAAAACAAAGACAAGAACAAAGAAAAAACAAAAACAAAAACAAAAACAAAAACAAAGAAAAACAAGAGTCATCAAACTTTTGATAAGTTGCAATCGAATAATTTCATTTTTCTTGAAACTTTTTTTCTTATTTCAGCTTTCTTACTCCTATTGAAAACCAACTGCGTGGCATGCAATCCAGAGAGAAAAAAGAAGTACGAAAGTATCAAAAAGAAGGTCATGGAAATATACCCTGAGCAGTTCAAACAAGTCGAGGCCAAGTTTGCGAAAAAACCTGTGTCGAGTTAGCGTTAGAAGCTGATTTTGAGAAGTCTGCAATGGCAATCATCCATCCAAAAAATACGTATTACTTGTATGTAAGAAGTAACTTTGTAAATAAAATTACTTTCACTGTTTCACTCCAAAAATACTAATACCAATATGAAATATGAAGATAATAAAATAAATTTGCGAGTACTTTGAATGTGCGATGCACGAAAATTTATTGTACAACGTTGGTAACATGTCATTATTACAAAAGTGGAAACGACAGAGAAAATTTCGTAGTTGTAAAAAAGAGACTAGCTTATGAACGATGGTATTGACAGTTTGTACACGTTATTTACAGGATGAACGTTTCCAATAAAAAAATGTCTGAAAAAATAATGCTTGAATCAAGGCTATCGTAAGATTGTGGACCAAAAATTATCGCCTTCTTCCTCCATTTCTAGAATGTATGAAAACACATTCGTCTATCTTGTAGGAACGAATTCACAAATTCCAGTAAAATGTACAAAAATAGTCAGTACACAAATATGTAAAAAAATAATGCAATTCCTTACACGTTTCATTATAAAAACTGCAGTCGGTACAATAAATAGCACTGTCAATAGAAAATTTGTCAATGTGTAAATAACATAGTTGAACAAATCACGTATTCCATGTTTGTTGCAACATGCCATTGTTCGGTTCCAATGAAAAAAAAAGGAATGTCAAAACTGAGATGTAGAAAAGTTGGAAAGATTGGCTCACGATTCTTTGTGCGAGAACAACGAGAAATAGATGCCAATGAGAAGAAGCAGCAGAGAGTTTTTTTGGTGGCTTTCGGTTTAACGACTCGTGCAAATCAGAAGCGACAGAAACAGAAAATAGTCATCAGTGCTGTCACTTGATAAGCAAGTGTATTTTCTTTATTTCTCCTTGCTTTCGTGATTGTGATTCGCATTCGAAGGCGTTTCGGTGATCGGGTCCGATGGAACGTCGCTGCTGTCACTGCGAACATCGCCCTCCATCTGCAACAAACATGCACCAGTCCAATTAATTGCATTCATGATTTTACAGAACTACAAAATATCTATATTTAATGTATGTCGATTGTCTCATCGAAACGTTGCCAAAAAAACTAAATACGGAGGGGACGAATCACTTAATTTTCTTCAGTGGAACGTACTACCTTAACGAAAAAGAAAAAAAAATAGTAGATGATCAAATTGGGTACAATACCTTTCCGGCGCCCAGTGCGTGGATAGCTACTTTCAAGATGAAATACGTCCAGACAACGTGAAGAACCAGCAACAGTATCAGCAACGAATTGAAGATGTAATACGCAGAAAACATGGGCAAAATGTTAGGCGCCGTAATGCTCGTACTGAAAAAGAAAACAAACAAATATTAAGCATTCATACACAATCAGGAACATGAAAATTTTTCGGGAGATAATTTTTGGAAAAAAAATGTCCCTCAGGATTTTATAATTTTTAGTCTTTAACAATCTGGTTACAGGAGTACGATTTTTCACTTTTTCAAATTTTAGGATTTTAAATTTATAGAAATTTTGTGGTTCAGAAAGGTATATTTTTTCATTATGTGTTTAATACAGTGGAATACAATTTTCGTGATTTTGAAGTTACTGGGATTTAGATTTCTTTTTTTTTTCTTATAGTTCTAGTATGATTCACATTTCTTCAGTATTTATACAATTAGGAAGATTTTCTGATTTAATTATGAATTTCTATATATCTTTTGGGAATTCTTTGTATAATAATTATAGTTCTAAATGTTTTTTATATTTTTATAGATTTTCAAAAAAATAATATTAAGCATTCATACATAATTAGAGACATAAAAATTTTTCGGAAGATGATTTTGGGAAAAAAAATGTCCCTCGGGATTTTATACTTTTTAATCTTTGACAATCTGGTAACATGAGTACGATTTTTCATTTTTTCAAATTTTAGGATTTTCAATTTATAGAAATTTTGTAGTTCAGAATTGAATATTTTTTCGTTACAGAGAATAATACAATGGAATTCAATTGTCGTGATTTTAAAGTTACAGAGATTTAGATTTTTTTTTTTTTTTCTTATAGTTCTAGTATCTTTCACATTTCTTCAGTATTTATACAATTTAGAGGATTTTCTGATTTAATTATGAATTTTTCTATAGCTTTTGAGAATTCTATGCATAGGAATTATACCTAGTTGTAAATATTTTTGATATTTTTATAGATTTTCAAAAAAATAATATCCACGCATATTTTAATTATTTAGTATTTTGTATTATTTACAAAGTTTTGAAGTTTTTTTTTATTTTTACAGCTTTCAATGGATCGCTCTACATATTTGTATAATAAATTAATGGAAATTTCAAATATTGTGAGAACGTGAATAGATTGTTTGAAACACAGTACATTTTATGCAGATTTCTAGTTTTTTAAATTTTATATTTTTGCAGTATTTATACAATTTAAACAATTTCTCGGCATTTTTAAATATTTCTTTTAAAATTAATATAATTATATGCTTTAGGATTCTAAGTTTTACAAATGTTGAGAAAATTATATTTCCATAATTTTTAAGTGTTGATAGATTCCTAGTATTTCTAACATTTCTGTAGTATTTTTGAAGATTTCTTTATATAAATCTCTAGAATTATTTGCTATATGATTTAAATATCGAGAGAACTTCAATATTTTCATATATTTCTCGGTACATAACATTTGCATAATTTTTGAGTACGTATTTTACATATTTTTTATATTTCTGTATTTTGTTAGTATTTTCATAGAATTCACATTATTTTATAAATTGCTATATGCATTTTTTATAATTCCGAGTTTTATACATTTCAATTATTTGTTGAAATTTTTCAGAAAACAGACTTTCATGGATTTCTATTACTTTTAGCATTTAACTTAGTGTTTGTAAGATTAGAAAAATGTTTTGGTATTTTTATGGATTTCTATGCACATTTCTAGAATTCGATACTCCAAGATTCGAAGTTTTTTATACTTTCAGTATTTTCTCGGAATCTAATTTTTTTATTATTCACTGGGTTAAAATCATTTTTCAAATCTTTATGTCCTACATTATACTACTCAATTTTATATTTTTATAGTTCTATTAAAGAAAAAGTTATTTCGAAGACAATACATACAACATTTTTTTTCGATCAAGTGAAATCAAGAATAAAAATTTTTGTTTAACTTTGAGAACTAATATCAAACCATTTGTTATGTCCTTCAGATTTTAGTAAGTATATTTCTGATAATTTTTTCCTTATCGTCTTTATCTATTGATTATAATTATCACTACTTTTCTCACTTTATTATGCATTCTGATATTTTAATATTGATATGATATTATTATCAATTTCAAATTTAATTTTAGTTTCAAGTTAATTCGATTTTTAATTTAATTAACATGGAATGAATTTTATTTTATCGAAATTTAATGAACTTTAATTTATTCAAATGAATGAATTAACGTAATTCAATACTTGAATTCAAATCTAAATAAAAAATTAAATTTGCATAAAATTAAATAAATAAAATTAAATAAAATAAATAATATAAAATTAAAATTAAATAAAATAGAATGAACGAATTAATTTCATCGAATCAATTTTTGATCAATTTCAATTTCATTAAATTTAATAAATTTAATTTAATTTCAATAAGAATTTATTTCAATTTATAATGAATATAATGTTTAATAGAAATTTAATTTAGAATGAATTTAATTTAATATGAATTTTTGAATATGATTTTGATATTTTAATATTCAAAATGAAATTTATTATGAATTTTAATAATCTCATTTCAATATGAACTTATAATTAATTTTACCGAAATCCCGGGAAGTGTTAAAACTCCAAAAATCTTTTGTGCAAAATGCATAAAATTTTGCGCAATTACCTTCGTATGATCCAGAAGGGATAAATTCCAAGCCTCGTGATGATCCAAGTAAAGACGAAAACGCCCAACATGGTGTCGCAAACTTTTTGGTAACTCGCGTAATTTGCCATTTTGGTAGCCTGTAATCATCATTGGCGATGGTAAGTGGACGATGAAAAATCACACGAGAATTTTTTCTCTGAGATTTACCATCAATTATTAAAAACCTCAAAATAGCAGATTCAGCGAAAACCTTTAAAAACTGTCGGCAAAAAAAAATTCATTAAATCATCAACGATGAAATTTTTTAAGATTCTCATAATAAAAATTCCTATTATAAAATTTTATTTCCTGTAAAAATGTTTACTAACAATTTTTTTCATTAAAATTTCAGTTCATAAAAAATGCACGAGGCTTAAATATTTTCTGATAAAAATTTAAATTTCTTATAAAAGTATCACTGGTGTTTATAAAAAGTATTTTTCTTATTAGAATTTGTTAAGGTTGACTTTTTAAGAACTAGAATACTTATACGAAATTTCTGATTGTTAGAAAAATGTTGCCATTTCTTATAAAAATCAAAAATATCAAAATCACTAGTATATAAACAAGTTTAGAAAATTCCTTCTTAGGGGTTTCGTCGAATTTGTTTTTTCAAGGTTTTACATTATGTTTGATAAATCTGAGAAAAAAATTTTCGTGTGATTTGTCAACGTTGTGAACGTAATGAACACGATGAAGAACGTTTCGTATTCACCTCAAGGAAAATGTCAGCGCAGTCATGCACCAGCAAAACGAGCGAGCCGATCCTAATAAAATTGCAGACCCAGGAAAAGTACAAAAGAGCGATTGCTGCGATGTGGTGCACAAGCATTTGCCAGAAATCTTTTCTCTTGTTGTCGAAGAACTGGGATATGTTAAGTGACCAGTAAAACGACATAGAAATGATGTAGTACCACCAGATTTGCCCATCAACCGCATGGTAAGGGTAATCGATAAAACAGTTGTTTATGTTCCACAACCATGGCTTGTCCCACATAGCTATCAGGCCAAAGATGAACGAGAATAAGTAATACGAGCATCGCCAGCTGTGAAATGAAAATACATCTTCATGAACTCGTTCCCCTCAATCATTGCTTTTATTCTTTTGCTTCCTTAATACGTTTGGCTCAGTTTGAAAAGTTTCGATTTCAAACGCAAACTACTGTGCAGAAAAATTCTTGTGATATCGGGCAATATGTCCACACTGGTCCACACTGTGTTTACCTATTTTCGCAAAACTTTTTCAACGTCGTCGGTTTGTCCTGAGACTTTCGCAATCGCAGCCACCTTTCCACCTGACGTTCCGACCAATCCAGTTGTTTGCTCAACGCGACAATCTACAACATTTTCAAAATAATGAAAATTTGTTGCAACCCAAAATCATGTTTTACTTGCACGAAGGAGTTTCTTTCATCACTACAATATGACACTGAAAATTTTCAACACTCGTTCATGCAAGTTGCAGCTGTGAATAAAAATCACTTGCTTCTTTATGATTGAAATTAGTGTGAAGACCGATATACGCTTTCTCTAAAATGACGTTTGGTGAAGCTGGTTTTGGCCTCGTCGATCGAATGCCGAGAGATTTTCCAAAAGGTTCGAAGAAGTACCTGAAAAATACGGAATTTTGGAAGATCTCGAAAGTGCTTCAATAAAGAGTAGGCATACAAAGGATGAAAAACATTTACAAAAATTTAAAAAAAATGCTTTCACAAAAAGTGATGATTGTAAAATTTCAATGATTAGGACATAAGTTGCAAAAATTTCAACTTTTCATCAAAAAATGTAATTATAATTTAAAAAATAGGGACTCGGAAATTTAAATAAACAAATACACCTCACTGCTGTAGACTGGTTGAAATAAATTATTTAAAATTTCAAAGCTCACTAATTTTTTAGTGAATTATTTACAAAAAAAAAACATTAACAAGGTAAAAATGAAAAAATTTTAAAAACATATAGCTATAGG
The DNA here is from genome assembly GCA_030522825.1 of Platygaster orseoliae. Taxonomy (NCBI): domain Eukaryota; kingdom Metazoa; phylum Arthropoda; class Insecta; order Hymenoptera; family Platygastridae; genus Platygaster; species Platygaster orseoliae. The sequence continues at coordinate 11,621 of JAPYZL010017557.1, forward strand.
TTTGATGAATGAAAAATAAAAATTTCAAGAATAAAAAAATTTCATTTTGATAGTTTAGGTAACAAATTTTCAAAATAAAACTAAAAATCAAAAAAGATATTCAAGTTAAAAAATTAATTAATATTAACACAAATAAATGATTGTTTTTCAATAATTATAGTTATTGGAATGCATTTCCAGAAAAATAATAAAAATTGCTTACTTGAAGGATACGTACATTAAAAAATATTACTATAATTATATCAAAAATTATATCAAAGATTGAAAAAAAATTTCACAAATAAAATTATAACATATAAATATAAACTTTACAATCCCATGCTAAATGTAAAGAGCTGCTCGACAGTCTCAATAAAAAATGGAAAATAAAAATGTGTTTTAAAAAAATCATACTACATACAATTCTAAAAATTTCGTAAAGCTTATAAAAAAAATTGTTATATAATTTTCATTCATTTTTAACATTTTTTCATTACAAAAGACAAAACTAAACTTGGCATTTTTTTAAATACAGAATACTTCGAACTATTAAAAATGTAAATATGACAAAAATCGTGTTTGTAATATCAATTTTACATGCATATTTATATTTATTTATATTCTCAATAATAAATCTCTCAGAACCAAAAGATAATTACAAATCCATGTTCATCGAAAGTTCATCTTTCTTTCTATATTTTAACTCAAATATGAGTCCTCTTCATGAAATGCGTAAATACGAAGAAAAATCAGTTCGACGTTATAACTTGTTAAACATCGTCATTTTTCAAATCACTATTAAGTCTTCGGTAATAGACGTGTTGCATGGAAAAAAATCAAATTTGACGATATATATGTATCAATTATTTTCGAAAAAAAATCAATACTATTTTTTTTTTTTCTTTAAAAAATGATTACTTTAGAAGATATGTGAATTTTTAATTTCGTATACATAGATATACTGAGCATGCAAATGACATATAGTAAGAAAGAGAAAGAGTGTTTTGTGCAAAAAACAACCGTAATCATTCGAGTTTTTTAGCGAAATCAATAATGGAAAAAACTATAATTTTTTTAGGAAAATTACAATAAAGAGTATTTTTCCGCTTTTTTATCGCCTTAGCTTGCCTAAGGCTCTAGAAAACTATGTTTAAATAAATGTGAAACGTCAAGTATTTGAGTTTGTTCTTTTCAAGTGTGCCGTTTCACCGACTTCACCGCAGGTAAATTTATATCTTTTGGGTATTATTTATTCTTTAAAAAGTAGAGTAGAATAAAAATTCTGAATAAAAAAAAATTTTCTTATTTCCCAAAATCCCAAAAATTGCTAAGATTTTTGATTTTCAAAAATTGCATCCTTTTAGAAATGTTTAAGTTTTAAAATCGTCTGTAATTATATACTTACATTTTGAATGTATTTCAGATTTGAAATTGAAGATATCCGGAAAGATTAAAAATTATTGAATTCGCAAAATTTTTCAAAATAATTTTCTGTAATGTTGAAATTTTCACGATATTCTCAATTTTTTCGAAATTCAAGTTTTAAAAGATTAAAAACTGTATGAGGATTTTCATGTACCTGAAGTTTCAAACGTTTAATATTTAACGAAAAAGAAAACGTTATGAGTTTTTACCAAAAAAAAATTCCCTGCTTCTTTCTAGGACTCAGAACAGCAAACTTTATAGTCCCCCAAAAAATATTTAACATAATCTTCTCCATGACGAGAAATCAGAAATTTATATTTTTTTTCTTTTCGTTTAATTTTAAACGTTTGGAACTTCAGGTACATGGCTTTTCGAAGCACCATTATTTTCAAAATTCTTCAAGATGTCAAAGATTCTCAAGATTTTCGTTTTTAGAGTTGAAATTTCTTGAAAAATCATTATTTTCAAAATTTCTTATATTTTTTAAGTTTTATTTCGATATTTGGAATAAAAATTTGAATTAAAAATTTTAAGAATCAAAATTAACAGTTAATTATGAATTGTCAATCAAAAAAATTCAAAATTCATCAAAAATTCAAAAATCAAATCTAGAAGTTTTAAAATACAAAAATTTCAATAGCTTTTTATTTTTCGAAAATTTCATCATTTCAAGAATTATCGAAGTTTTTATTCTGAATTTTAAATTTACATCGCAATTCAAAATTCAAAAAATTAAAATTGAGAAATAATCAATTATAAAAAATTGGAAAAAATTTTTAATTTATCCAAAATTTCAAATTGAGAAAAACGTGAATTTAAATGTAGAAATCGAAAAATTTTCAAACTTTTTAGATTTTCATAAATTCTATTACTTTAAAATAGACATGTTGCATGGAAAAAAAAATCAAATTTGACGACATATGTATCAATCATTTTCGAAAAAAAATGAATACGTATTTTTTTGTTTCTTTAAAAAGTGATTATTTTAGAAGATATGTGAGTTTTTAAGTTCATATACATACATATACTAAGCATGCAAATGACGTCAGTTAGTAAGAATGACGTCACTTCGTTGTACTTTTCAAAACGATGTGTATCCGTCAATTTTTGAGGTATGACAAAAAGGAAAAATACGTGTCTGATATTTTTTAATAAACTAACGATATCAGCAATAAAAAAAATGATGAAAAATGTCAATTCTGTTTCGTTAACAAATTTAACTTAACATTAAAATTAAAATAACTTAACTTAATTTCGTCAACAAACTTGTTAGCGAAACAGAATTATTGGAGACTTTATAGTGATTTGAAAATAACAATGTTTGAGAAGTTATAACGTGGAACTGATAACTCTTTGTATTTACAATTTTTCTGAAGAGGACTCATATATGTTAAAATATAGAAAAAAAAAATGAAAATTTCATCTACATGGATTTGTAATTATCCTTCTGTTCTGAGAAATCAATTATTGAGAATTATACAATTGAACGGAGCACTCAAATATATTTTTAATATATTAATTTATTTTGTAATAAATTATTTATTATAAATTCTTATTAGTTTTAGTATTATACCAGGGACCGAGACCGTTATTTATAACGGTTTCGTTTCGGTTTCGGTTTCAAGAAAAAAAATAATAACGTTTTCGGTTTCCGTTTCGGTCTCAAGAAAAGAAAATAACGTTTTCGGTTTCGATTTCGGTCTCGAGAAAAAATATAACTTTTTGAGTTTCGAGACAAAAAATTACGATTTCGGTTCCTGAAAACAAATCTATATCAGTTTCAGTTATGACTTGGTTCTCGAGAAAAAAATTTTTTTGGTTTTGGTTCCGACGCTGTTGAAAATTTTTGTCTTAAATTTCAGAAAAACTGTGTAATGCCCATTACACATACTCTGTAATAATAATACAATAAAATTTTACAAAAAATATATATATACATATACGCTCATGTAATTTTAATAATAATATACGCATATCTCAAATTTGAAATCAATACTAATTTACGTTAAACCTGTGACATCAATTTAATTTTTAATTATGAATTATTGAATTCAATACATCAATGTATTAGAATTATACGAAAATATTCGAATTAAATTTGTTTTTACATTTATTTCATGCATGTAACTGAGACTTTTTTTTTAGATACTGCTTGCATGAAATCTAAAACAAATTTCAAATGCTTTGCATGAAAAATGTATAAAAATGAATTAGGTGTCTCGAGGTAATACACATTTAATAGATCTGTATTTGATTCATTATTCAAATATCTAGTTTATTAAATTTGCGGTACATTTTAATACATCAATTATGGAAAGTGCGTCAAACTTAACTAGGTGTCTCTAAATTATACTTTTTTCAAACATGTTTACCTGACGAACGTTTCAAATAGCTGGCTTATGAAATATCAAGTACATTTTAATAAATT
>JAPYZL010017614.1:0-33003 GCA_030522825.1 Platygaster orseoliae
TGATTCCAACGAGTGCAATTGCGCACTCGCTTCGCTCGTGCCCAAACTTTGCACTCGTTGGAATCATGCTTTTTCTCCCTTGTAGCATAAATATCTATTTTTGCCTTGGTTAATATTGAAAACGATGTAACGATTGCCTCTCTCATTACGGATTTGAGGAAAATGGGGCATTCCAGGCACGTTCCGCTAACTGGATGTATTCAAATCACACCACCCCCGAGCAAGAGTAATAGTCTCACGCTTATATACAAGCTTGGTGTAAATCTCACGTCTGCAGTGAGTTCCAAATCAGCGCTTCGCAAGTTTCTTTTTCACCTTTATTGATTCTCTACTTCTGCACTTTCTTTCATAATTTAATTGACCTTTTTCTTCCTCTCGCGAAACAAAGGTGAAACGGAAAAAATTAACTTCCAAAAGGTTCAAAAATTCAATAAGGTCGAGGAATTATGTATTTCTTCAGAGTGAAGGATTTCGTTTGTAACGTTGTCGGGGAAGTATAGGAAAAAACTTTCAAAGAGTTAACAGAATGTTCGTGAATCATTTGAGTTGGGAAATTCGCTGTTAAAGGACCAAGTTCGTTTAAAGAAGAAGTGAGTGAGATTAATATTAATTAGAGTTTTTGAAAATGTAAGAAAATAAAAAGTAATGGGATTTTGAAAAATGAAAAATGTTTGCTAAACACATTTTCTAATTTCTTTTGCAGTTACATAAACAACAACAAAAATTATTTATGAAGGCTAACAAAAGAAACATAATTGCAGATTTTTTTTTAAATCAGTGATGAAAAAGTCTCGATTTGCGGATACTAGAAAAGAATTTAAAAACTCAAAAATGAAACTTTTCATGAATGGAACGTTAAACTTCATTCTAAACATTTGAGGGGCATTTTCCGAAGTCACTTGCAGAGAAATTAAAAGACCTTTGGAGAGTCATAAAGGTTGATTAATCTCCGCTCTTGGTTCTTTCCTTTGGAAAAAAGATCACGCCAAGTTTCAGGCAACTACGTAAACAAGAGTTTTGTGTATCTTCCTTATCGCGGACGAGCTTGTAGCGACTGGCGCCGCAGCATCAAGCCACTTTTCCGAATGAGCTTATCTGATCGTAATCGCGAAAGCAAATGTTGACTCTGTCAATAATGGCTCGGGTATAAGTACACAATGAGTTGGTATATTTCCAGCGTCATTAAAGGCTCGCGGGATTAAACCGGCCGACCTCGGGCAGGTCCCCCTTTGTTTTCGCGTGAAAGGGAGAGTTGGGGAGTAATCTTTTTGACCTGGTAACTTGATTACAAAGTGCCAGGCAATTAGGGATCACTTAGTTCTGCTATTTATGATTTTTAGAGGCCTAATATTACGGGGTAAACGATATAATAAGGTCTTTGGGGTTGGTAGAATAAATGAGTGAAATTGGGTTGAATTAATTATTATTTCATGTAAAAATAAAGACATGATGGGAACAATGAGCTCGAAAATCAATGAAAATACAAACGATAGCAAAATAATGCGTTCAGATACAAAAAGTGATTTGCAAGAATGAAATAACCAATAAAAATAAGGATTAAAAATAAATAAAATAGGTGAAAGTTATCAGAAATGTACTCACTGAAATCTGGAGGAAGTAACAAATGGTTTTTTCAGTTTTCTGATTAGAATAGAATTCAGGGTTCCTTATTTTACTATATCGAAAATAACAAGAGTCCTAGTTTCAGAAGAATTATAAGTATAAGTATAATGATATATAATTATAAATTCAAAATGAAATCAAATAATAAGAATGAATAATAAATAATATTAAATATAAACTTTTAAATATAATATAAAGTTAATAATGAGAATTAAAAAATTAAATTGAATAAAATATAATTATAAATTCAGAAGAATTATAATCATCAATATTTAGCTAAAAACTACGAAATTATCGAAAATCTACAAGATATTCCAAATCTACCTGCATCTAATTTTCTCAGGCATCTTTGAAAATACTTATAAATGTGATTAGAAATATAATTAGAAATATTAACAAAATTCTAGGGCATTGAATCCTAGAAATCTACATAATAATCAACAAATCAATTAGAAATCAATAAAAAAATACTAAAAACTCAAAATCGTTGTAAATTTCAATACCTTAGCATGAAATTCTAGAAATCTTTGAATCGAATCATAGAATTCCAAAAAACCTATAAAAATGCAGAAAAATACAAACAATAACAAAATAATGCGTTGAGCTAAAAATAATGATTTTTAAAAATAAAGTAATCAATAAAAATAAGGATTAAAAATAAATAAAATAAGTGAATATTATAAAAAGTTTACTTACTGAAATCTAGAGGAAGTAACAAATTAATTGTTTTTTTTGTTATTTTTTTGATTTGAATATAATTCAGGGTCAAAAAAATAAATTTGAATATTTGTTTTACCTGAGTGATAAATAAAAAATATGTAGAATTTACAAAAATATTGAAAATCTAAGAAACTTCGAACCTTGAAGCTTCTAATTCTAGAAATTTAAGCAGAAATTCGTAATTATACCAAAAACTATTTTGAATCATAAAAAAACTCTGAAAGAATACTTAAAGTGTTAGAATTCTATAAAAAAATTTTTTTTTAAATATAAACAAATCCGTACGATCTATAAAACTTGGAATTTTAGATCATAAAATTCTAAAAAAACGTATGTAAAAATTTATAGAAATACTAGAAATCTGTAAAAATACTATAAAACGTTACAAATTCTTTAAACACTTTCGAAAGTACAAAATTATCAAAAATACTGATAAATGTAATTAGAAATAAATATAATCAGAATTCTAGAGCATTGAATTCTAAAAATCTATACAGTAAAGGAAAAATCAATAAAAAATACTATGATAAAAACTCAAAATCGTTGTAAATTTCAATACTTTAGCATCAAATTTTAGAAATATCTAAATTGAATCAGAGAATTCTAAAAAACCTGTTAGCATTCCGAAAAACACGAAAAAATTGTACGAATATCATAAAATACGAAAATTTTGAAATTCCTGAAATACTTCCAAAAAAATTTACTTTAGGGATTTTATGAATTTTTTTCCTTTGAAGATCTAGTTTCGATAATAAAAAATTTTTCAATTTACCGAATTTCGGAGTTTTAAAGTTACATAAATTTTAGACTTTAGAGTGAAACATTTTTCATATACTTTTTCAATACAATGGATTTTGATTTTTATGATTTCAAAGTCATTAAGGTTCAAATTTTGTCTTTTTCTAATACTTGTAGTATCGTCCATATTTTCTCATTATTTATACAACCTGAAGGATTTTCTGAAATTTAATCAATTCGAGTTTCTATTCGTTTTTCTATATTTATATATATATTGTCGAAAAACAGTGGTTATTTCATAATTTTCTGAAATTATTAATTTCTATATGGCTTTCTGAAATTCAAGACTCTTTGAATCGAAGTGTTTTGAAATATTTTTATATTTTACAGATTCAAAAATCATACTTTCTAAACTTCAACTGATCCAGAAATACATCAACTCCAAAATTCTCTAAAAATCCCAAAATTGTCCGTCATAAAATCAGCCTCTAAAAAACTCATTACCCGGCTGTAACTTTTTTACCTTTATCACGAGCAAGTTGGTCGCAGTAGAAGGCAGTTTAGCCCTTATGTCTAGCCTAGTAGAAGGGGAGGTAAAAAAAAGGTAAAAAATTAAAAGAAAAACGAGGGAAAAAGAGGGACAGTAGGTGGATGAAGTGGGTGTAGGGCTAGGCCGTGTTGTTAGTGAAAAGGAAGAGGAGTCACGGCTCGGCTATAAATACAAGGCGCCACCTGCACCTAACGTCCACCGCTGAACCGACTGTGCCAAACCGTGCCAGCCCAGTGGGAACGGTACCGAACACGAGCCCTACACCTACTCCGCATTACACGTGCTTCCCAATGCCCGATCGGGATTTCCAGTTACCCATCTCCTCGGAGCTTTCCATCTTGTACTCCTTTTGTATCGTTTTTCCATTTACGTGAACGATGCCAAACAGTTTTCAGCGTTTCCAAAAGAAAAATTGCCCTTCCCAAAAGATGGAAAGATCATGATACACGAAATTGAATATCTATGACGTTTTTCTTTCCATTAGACGAGAGCGTTGGCGTGGTTTTTTATAATTTACTAAAAGCTTCCAAAAGTAAGAACACAAAAGCTCCAAGAATTTTAAAGTAATCTAGAAACAGCACCTCGTATACCAATGTATGAATGTCACACGAAAAAGGTCACAGTATGGTAAAAGACGCGAAAAAAGCGTTCTGCAGAACTCATCAAATTTTTCATTTCGCATTATCTCAATTGAATCGTTCCCCCACTTTCCGCGTTTGCCGAGAAATAGAATTCGCTGAAAAAAAAAATGGGGCGCGATGTAATTCATGATTTTCGTTGTAATTTGGTATGCAAAAGTCAGCGAAGCAAATAAAGCGTCGCCGACGCAGCCCCCAATTGTATTACTCAAACAAATTACATCAATTTCTTCGAGGACGACGCAATTGAGTCGCCGGCAGAGAAAAAAAAGTAGTCGAGAAATGAACCACCCGGAGAAAAGACATGAATACATTTTTTGTTTCTCTTATGGAAGTTTCCAACTTTCATAAGAGCGGATCCCAGTTCGTAATAAAATGCAGCTTCACCTTCATACACGTCAGCACAAGGTGCATTCCTGTTTTTCTTACGCCTTCGCCTAATTTTTCTTTTCTCAGGCCCTAAAGTGAATTTTCATACGCGAGTTTTATGTAAGTTACATTTTTTTCAATAGGGGATTTATTTTAGTATCTTCTGAGTTTTAGATATTCGTGTCACAAATTACAACAAAAGCTCTTCCTGAATTAGCACAAAAAAAAAGAAACTTAGTTTCAATTTTAGTGGCGTAGCATAAAATATTTTCTGGAGGATTTGACATCTATTATAATTTTTTTAATGGTAGTAATTTGCACGTAATATCGTGTTCTCAAATATATGAAAAAATGTAACCTGTACTATATAATTACGACGTGATAAAAAATTATAATTGGAGCAATAAAAAATTTAACGATGGAAAAATTTTGCAGTGAGTTTGGGAGGGAGTAAAAAAAATTGCTTCTGCGAGACTGTTTTTTTATGGCAAAGAGCACGTTGAGTGTGTGAAATGAAAGATAAATTAGAGGATTATTTTTAGAGCGAAACCCGAGAGTGTAGAAGGTGCTCTCTAATCAGCTTAGTTTACGAGGTTTTTGTTTAATTAACGCGTACACTAGAATCTCTATTTCCTGGTAGCTACTTCTCCCCTTTTTTCATAGCCCGCGTTCTCTCAAATTCGCTTTTTATCTCGTTTTAAGTTTCGGTTTAAGTCTCAGTTTGTCCGATTTTAGAAAGCTGCTGTACAAGCTTCCTTCATAAGTTCATTCATTTTTAAATTTTTTGTGTGAGATTTGAGATCATACAATTAGTTAGTTTTATTGAGGTAAAAGATGTGATAAAAACTACAGTCTTTTATTATCTTATTCAACTTTTATACTCATCTTCACATCTGGATTAATCAATGTTTAAATTATGCATGTGACCTAAAAAAAATGAAATCTTCCCAAGGATTACGATATGATTTCCTGCATACAATTATGTATCATTTATTAAATCACGACTAAAGTTCACGTTTGTCGTGAACGACCTGAATTCTAAGTCATTAAAAAAATAATCTGAAATGAAATGAGATCTAAATTAAATTGTCCCCAATTCTCTTCATGTTTTGAATTCTCTTACATTATTTTTTTGACATCAACGAAACATCTGCAACGCCATTTTCCCGCTCACGTTCAGAATTTAGACGGAAACATCGGTCCTCTTTTTTTTCTATTTCCCTCTTCTCCCACGCTCTTTCGCGAACGCACAAGTATGAGGGATCACGATACCTCGCACTAGCCAAAAGGCCGCGACCGTTCTAATGGTTAAAACGTGCTTCTAACGCAGTGACACAATGATGTAGTTTCTCCCGGTGTAATGTCAATGTTCCCGACTTTTCCTCACGCGATTCACGTTTTATTCATACTCCCAGAACCGTTTCCTTCATGTTACCAAAAATTAAACGTTGCAATTCGTGCTCCAAAAACAACAAAGTGCATCAAACTTAATGTGAAATGAAAAAGAAAGTTTGAGTAATTTAAGAAAATGACTGAGGATAGTTTACCTGAGGTGCTTTTTGCATTTTGAAGATATATAATGGAATGTAGATAAATTTTAGGGCGTACTAATGGAGACACGAATGTTTCTATTTCAGACTGGAAACGACTTCAAGACTGCAGACGAGAAGGCGCAAGTGGATCCGAAATTTAGGTAAGTCGATTTAGAAACTCCATTTCAGTCATATTTTCGAGTGTGAGACTGCATTCACGATGGAGAATAAAGCGAATCCTAGCGAGATTGGAATGGTACAATTTGATATTTTTTATTGAATAGGAGAGGAATTTAAGGAGAGGGAAAAAGAGGTTTTGCACTTTTGGAACGGTTTCTTCTTGCGTCGAATACATTTAGAAATTGTCTTGAGTAGGTTTATGAAAAAATTTGGTCTAAGGAGGGGTGAAATTGATCACATGGTTGTTAAACCCTTCGATTGTACATTTTGCATAAAAACTTTTAAATCATCTTCTGAAAAAAAATCACATGAACGATCACACACGGGTGAAAAGCCATACAAGTGCCGATTTTGCGATAAAACGTTCAGTAAACTTACGAGTCGAAAATACCATGAATGTAAGAAACACGCTGGAGAACAACCTGACGTGTCTCTGAGTAGACAAGGTTTCGGAACTATGAAGAATATTCTCTCAGGTACATCCTTCACTATCATTTTTGCCCATCATTTCTGCTGACAAGCATGTCTTATATTCTACTATTTCCTGTAAAATTCCAGGCAAGGATCTTTCCTCAAAAATCTCAGCTGAAGAATAGTTCATCAGTCTTGGATTTTCGATCTTCAGTTTCGAGTTATTATTTGTAACAATACACTAGGACTTATGATTAACTTGTAACATGGAATTACTATGAAATTTTGTGGTTGATAATAATTTTAAATTAACCAAGTATTTGTAGCTCTGGAGGAAAAATTTCGGTAAAATTAGAATCTATAAGAAATCTCAGAAATGTCAAATATCTACGAAAATTTGTGTAAGTGGGAACGAAGATATGAATAAATATGTAAAATGAACATTTGACTGTTCCTTGCAATATGAATAGCAACGACTTATGAGAATTCGAATTCAATTATCAATTCACAATTACTTTAACTATATTTTATTTTTTAATTTAAAAAATGACTTTGTTCAGATTGTTCTCGTTTAACGGCTATTTCAATTTTGAAATGATAACATCTGTCAGTAATGAGGATTTTAAAGAGTTAACGGGTATTCTTGTTGGTCCTTGTTGGTCTTTGTCAAAGTGTCATAAAATTTCGGAATCGGAATTGTCAGGAATTGTTGTTTGTTTTTGTTTACTTGTTACTTGTTACACTTAGTTCTTACAAAGTTCCTAAATACTGAGTTTCGAAATTTGCGTGTTTCACAGATTTGAAACAAACGAGCAAAAAAAATGATGTCGGAAAATTTCACGAATCCAAAAATGATTTCGAAAAGAAAAACTAAAGAACATGCAAAAAAAAATGGAACACGGTTCTCCTAAATTTACAAAGGTTTGAGGCAGGTGAGGAAAATTTTTCTCGAGCTTTCAGGAAGTATTTAATTAAACTTGAATTTTAAGGAAATTTCGTGATGAATATTTGAAAATTTGAATATTTTTCGAATACGTTCCACGTATTTTTGATTGATTTATTTTTTCATATACACGATTTTTAAACTGAATTTTACAAATAACAAAAAGTCTAGGATAAAAAATTAGAAATTGAATATTTATAATTATATTTTCGAAGAATCTTTTTACTCTTCGCAACTTCAAAAATTGTAAAATTATTTGAATTGAAATCTATTTCTATTATTTAATTATTCATTTCGTTTCACAATTTTACAGGTTTTTTATTTTGTTATTATATTATTCAAAAATATGTTTAAAAATTATATATTTTGCATTATAAACGGTAACGATTTTTTATATATTTTCAAGGTATTTGTTATTGTTCGAAACTTAAAAAATTGAAAATTATTTTCATCGACAATTTTTCTTTTTTTTTTTTTGTTAACAATTTCACAGATTTTCAAACCAAATTTTACTGATATTAAATTTTAAATACGAAAGAAACATTCACGATTATAATTTGAACTTATTTTTAGAGAATTTTTTTATTTCTCGAAACTTGAAAAATTGTAAAACTATTTGAATCGAAATCTATTTCTATTATTTAATTATTCATTTTGTTTCACAATTTTACAGGTTTTTTATTTTGTTATTATATAATTCATTTATATGTTTAAAAATTATAAATATCTTGCGTTAGAAATATTTATGATTTTTCATTTATTTTCAAGGTATTTGTTATTCTTTGAAACTTGAAAAATTATAAATTCTTTTCGTCTAAAATTTTTTTAAATTAACTATTCATTTATATTAACAAGTTAACAGATTTTTAAATCATACTTTATAAATAATAAAATGTTCGTGATAATAAGTTATGGTTAAGTATTTGTAATTATATTTTTAAACAATATATACATTAATTACGTGTTAAAATGTGAGAGAAACATTCACGATTATAATTAAAATTATTTCAGAGAATTTTTTTATTTTTCGAAACTTCAAGAATTGCAAAATTATTTTTTCATCGAAATCTATTTCTATTACACAATCATTAGTTTTGTTACACAATTTTACAGATTTTTTATTTTGTTATTATATTATTGAACAATATTTTTGTTCATTGAAAATTTTTTAAAAATCATTTATTCATTTATATTAACAAGTTTACAGATTTTTAAATCATATTTTATAAATAAAAAAATGTTTATGATAATAAGTTATAGTTAAATATTTGTAATTTTATTTTTAAACAATATATACAATAATTATGTGTTAAAATGCAAGAGAAATATTTACAAGTCTATTTTCCATTTATTTTTGAGGTATTTTTTATTATATTCGAATATTCATTTTTTAGCCCAAATTTACAGATTTTTCAACCTGATTTTCTAAAAATTATCTATAAATATTATTTATAAATTTAATTCATTTTCGATTCAATTTATTTTAAATTCATTTTATTATAATATATTTTTGTTATTTTATTTATTTTAGTAATCACTTATATAATCATTATTTTTTTATAATATGTTTTAATAATAATTAATTGAAAATTAGTTTTATTTATTAATTAATTTATTTTAAATTTTAATCTAATTCATTTGAATTAATTAAATTTTTTTAATTTATTATTTATTTTTAAATATTATTTAAGTATATTATTTGAAATGAAAATTGTTGTTGTTGTTATTAATATTATTATTATCATTGTATTAAAATTCATTATAAAAATCTCATAAAACAAAAAATTGGGTAATTTTCTTAAAATGTTTGAAAGTAAGTAAGTCATTTAAAGATCGTCGAAAATTTTGAAAGATTAAAAAATATTAAAAATCTAAAGATTGTCAGTAATTTCGAAAAATCCCCGAAATTTTTTTAACTTCAGAAAATGTCGATATACATATTTTGTAGATTTCGGCATAAAATTACAAACAACTTCAATCTTTTCAGTTTTTCTCAAGTTTTCTTCAAGTAAATACAACCACTGGGGGATTTTCAAATTCCCACGAGTATCCACATATAAAAATTCAAGTGAAACAACCCCCAAAAAAATAATCTTCCTACGCCCTTGTTCATGAAAGATTCGAAAATAGCACGACTCGGGCGTCGGACCATTCGAGACGTGTTGGTGTACTGAAATAACGACAAAAATGTGGCACAAGTTGAGTGGGTGCCAAGACATAAAAGCATTATAACGCGATTCAGGAATCTGTCTCTCGGTGCGCGGCACGTGAAAATAGTAGTACGACGTTCCTCCTCCTCGGGACGTGCATTATTTGTGTATACGTGCACGCGGCCTATGAAAATGATTCCGAGTGATTAGCCAGTTGATTTCGATCAATGCGCTACCATGTTGAGGCTTTCGCCTACATCTACACGTGCACATGATGAATGTAATTTTGATGGATAAGGGCAACCGGCGCGCCAAGTGATTATCTCTTCCAGCACCTGCGATTCTCACTACTCTGAGCTTCATTTCCGATACCAAGCTTTTCCGCAGTCATTTTTTTTACGAAATATGATTTTTTGTATTATGAATTTATGTAATATGAATTTATGAGTTTTTTTTTGTAGTGTAACAATGAATTTTTCTTCTAAAAGTTTTTACATCCCGAGGGAAGTATTTTTTCTCGAAAAACCCGTTTCGAAAATTTTTTCTTTCAATTTCCCTGTTTGAAATAAAAAAAAATGCTACAATGTCGCGCTACAGCATCGCGCTACAACAAGACGCTACAATTAAAATCATTAACAAAAAAATTAAAAAACAATCGTTTTGTTGTATGAAATTGTTAACTAATGCTTTTTTTATTGTTTTTTACATTTTTTATTAAATTTTTAACTTCTTTTTATATATTTATAAATTTTTCACTTGTTTATTACATATTTGTCGTTTTTCATTCATTAATTTACATTTTCAATTGTTTATAAACATTCATTCATCAAACTTGCTGATAATATTCATTATGTAATTCGTATATTCAATGAGAAAAGAAAAAAAATTGATGGAAACACTACAAATTTTTGGGGGAATATGAATTTATGAATTTTACATTATTTTACATTACTTTACATTACTTTTATTTAGTTTATTTAATAGTTACTTTCATTTTTTATATTTATTTAGCTTTTTCATGAATATTTTTTCAAAACAGTCTTTCCATAGAAAGATGTCTTGCATGTCAATTCAATATTTACAAAAAAATCTTTTACATACCTATAGGTTTCAAATATTTTTATCATTTTTTGATTTATGATAACTTAAAAAATTTTTTAAAATACTAAGTATTTTATGAAAATCCAGTAATAATTTATTGAAAATCACAAAAATCTAATTCCATCGTACTCAAACAACCAAATCATCGAAGACTAAAAATTCTTAAATCCCAAGAGAAATATTTTTTAACGAAAAACCCATTTCGAAAAATTTTTCATTAAATGTCCCTGTTTGAAATCAAAAAAGAAAAATGCTACAATGTCGCGCTACAACAAGACGCTACACGGCTACAATGAAGCGCTACAATTAAAATAATTAACAAAAAATTAAAAAACAATCATTTTGTTCGATTAAATTGTTTATTAATCCTTTTCTTATTGTTTTCTAGATTTTTATCACATCTGTTGTTGGTCTATTATACATTTTTAACTTTCTTCTATAATATTTATTCGTTTTTCACTAATTTATTACATATTTGTCGCTTTTTATTCAATCATTTACATTTACAATTGTTTATTAACATTTGTTCTCCCATTCATTATATAAATATTTATACTGATATGAATAAAGAATATCATATCAAAAATATCAATATTTATCAAAATATTTATTGATTATAATTATTGAATATCATATGATTTCATTATTTTACATTTACAATTATTTATTAACATTTGTTCTTTCATTCATTATATTATTATTCATACTAATATGAATAAAAAATATTATATTAAAAATATCAATATATATCAAAATATTTATTGATTATAATTATTAAATATTTTATGATTTCATTAATTTACATTTACAATTGATTATTAACATTTGTTCTCTTATTCTTTATATTAATATTCATACTGATATGAATAAAAAATATCAATATTTATCAAAATATTTTTTGATTATTATTATTAAATATTTTACGATTTCAATAATTTACATTTACAATTGTTTATTAACATTTTTTTCCGATTCATTATATTTTTATTCATACTAATACGAATAAAAAATATCATATCTAAAATATCAATATTTATTGAAATATTCATTGATTATAATTATTTATTATTTTATGATTTCATTAATTTACATTTACGATTGTTCATTAACATTTGTTCTCCCATTCGTTATATTATTGTTCATACTAATATAAAAAAATTATATTAAAAATATTTATAATCATCAAAATATTTATTGATTATAATTATTCAATATCTTATGATTTCTTCAATTTACATTGACAATTGTTAATTAACATTTGCTCTACCATTCATTATATTAATATTCATACTAATATGAAAAAAAATATTGTTTCAAAAATATCAATATTCATCACCATATTTATTGATTATATTTTTTGAATATTTTGTTATTTCAATATTTTATATTTACAATTGTTTATTAACATTTGTTCTCCCATTTATTATAATAAATACTCATAATAATATTAATGAACAATATTATATCAAAAGTATCAATATTTATCAAAACATGTTTTGAATATATTTATTGAAATATCATTAATAGGAAAAAAACTGTTAATATGCATTATATAATTAGTGTATTCAATAAGAAAAGAAAAAAAAATCGATGGAAACACTACAAAATTTTTGTGGAAATTCCCCTTACACATCCCTGACAAGTACGACAAACAAAACGAAGGGCAAATAGATTTACAAGTCACGACGGATTGGAAATGCGACCTTTGAGATGTTGGAAAACTCGAGATTGGGGGAGTGAAAAAAAAAATTGATACGCACGAATTGTCACTCGCGCATACGGCGCGGTATATGTTGATTCCTCGGCGGTTTATACGAGTCGAGAAATAAAGTCGCGGCTTAGAATAAGCGACACTCGACTAAGCTGAGCGTAAAAGTTGTCGGGGGACAACTTTTGAAGATTGTTCCATGAGAAAGTTGTCGGGTTATTTTTCAAATGCAAATATCTGGAATAATCCATACTTTATGTCGATGCAATACCATGACGTCGTCACCGTGTGAAAGTTTATTTGCAAAGTTTTTGCATTCGCCGGAAAGAGAAGAGCGAATGAATGGGAGCTCTCGAGTTTTCACGATCCACGTTATTTCCCGAGGGCGAGAAATCTCGCCGTTTTTTAGGTCTAATCAGGAATTTAAGGCGAAGCAGAATAGGTTTTTGATTACAAAATAATCATATTACAATATAATAATAATAATCATCATCATCATCATCATCATCATAATCATAATAATCATAATCATAATAATAATATGTACTATAACGAAAATATATCAATATATCAAGTTTCCATCACTTGTCGAAAAAATACATAAACTTTGAAATCAGATCAAACATGACAAAAAAAAATGAAATGGAAAGTAAATCTCTTCAAATTCGAGGTATAAACGACATTTATAATCTCGCGTTCCAACTCTCGTTCTTTTCGTCTTTTTGTCGATTCGAGCAAGGTACACCGAAATCGATTGAGCCTAGAAACGCTCTCGGATCACGCGTCTCTTTTTTGTTTTTTCGAGCGACGCCGAGTCCGATCTGCTTGCATTGAAAGAAAATACCATCGCGTTATTTCAGGCGTCGGCTTTGGAATTTCTCATCTTCACTTAATATACTTCTTCAGTTCGCAATACCCCAAGTATAAAGTATAACAAACGGCCCGATGATATAACAACCTTTCTCACCAACTTCTCATCGATAATAAGCTACATTTGCATTTTGTTTGACTTTTCAACTTTGCAAAACTTTCAAAGTTAATGCCCGCCGGTGGAATGTTGTCATTGGGCTTGGATGGTCAATGGGAAAATAGATATTGCAAATCCAAGTATGAAGAGAAAATTCCGAAATCGATAGGATTTTTTTATAATTTATTACTTGTTCATCGACGTTTTTTTTTTCATAATCACGTTTTCTTCGTATATATATTTATATATATACGTATATAATAAATTTTATTTATTATACTAGGGGAGCTTCGCCACCCTGCGCGCTTCGCGCGCCAACCCCCATTCAATTTCTTTTTGAGGTATATTTTTTATTAAAAAAATTTTTTCTTGAAAGATATTGAGATTTAAGTCTTTTTCATTAAATAAATGTGTAGATGGAAATCATTTAAAAATTTTGTTTGTAATGTTAGGGTATATTCGGAAATGTTCGGGTATGTTCGAGTATGTTCGAGTATAACATTTTGTGACATTAGTGTATATTCGGAAGTGTTCGGATATTTTCGGAAATGTTCGGGTATGTTCAGAATTATTCGAGTATGTTCCTTTCTTAAGTCTTAGGTTATAAGTCTTAAGTGTTAAGTGTTAAGTGTTAAGTGCTAAGTGTTAAGTGTTAAGTATTAAACGTTAAGGCTTAAGTGCTAAGCATTAAGGATTAGGTATTAAGGATTAAGTTTTAAGTATTGAGTGTTAAGTCTTAAGTGTTAAGTGTTAAGTATTAATGATTAAGTATTAAGGGTTAGGTCTTAAGTATTGAGTGTTAAGTCTAAAGTGTTAAGCCTTAAGTATTAAGTCTTAAGTGTTAAGTCTTAATTAATTAATTAATTAAATGTTATTAAAATTGATAATATTATATTTAAAATTATTTTTGGTAAATCCCAGAAAAAAATTTTCTCGTATTTTTTCAACGTTGAGAACTTTCTGAACATCTGGATATTTTCAATTAATAAACAGTCCATTAAAGCGACGAAACATTCAGTCAATCGACAAAATCTCTTTGGAAATCATGCCATCAGTGACTCGCGAAGTGATCTAGTGCCGGAATAAAACGGGTCGTAGGTGATTGAATTCGCACATATAACCTCTGCCTGTCGAGTAAAGAGCAACAAATTGTTGATCGTATGATGCGCCGTTATCGCTGACATATAGAATTATAAACCTCGGAACATCGAATTACGGGCGGAATTTCTGTGGATGTTATCGATTCCACGTGACTGCGTTAATCGCTGAGCCGAAGCGAACGACGACGATCCGAATAACGCATTCGCTAGCGTGTATAAAAAAATCAAACCTCGAATTAGTTACTAGCCTCGATCTCGTTTCCGGCTCAAACGTGATTTTCGCGTGCATATTTCGTTCAAAAACGAAAAAAATCGTTTATGAAAAAAAAAAAGCAAAACTGCTAAAAATGAATTTTTAACAGGAAATTTGATTATTTGATATATAATATTTGATATTTTCAAAAAATTGGAGTGTTTTGGAATTCTGGAATAAGTAGATTTCATGATAAGCTTATGATAATTTCGGATGATTTAATACATTATTGATAAAACCATTAAAATATTGAATAATAGAAAATAATTTATCATGAATTTCACACACTTTTCATAGTAAAATAAATTTATTGTCAGGAAATGCTCAATATTATTAAATACTTGGATTCTATAAGAAACTCATAATAATTTTCATAATCTTGCACTATTGCATATACACTTAAACAGAATAATTATTAATTTTTTGAAGCAATTAGTTGTTAGTAAATTTTTCATAACGAAATGAATTTATCATGAAAAATTTAACTTTTGATCTCATAATTGGATTTGATAAAAATTTCATGATAATTATATTTCATTATAATCTTAAATTAATTTTACATTATTATAAAACACGTTAAAAATCGAACTGATGAAATGAAAAATTATAATTATTAAAAAAATTTTCCAATCCAGTAAAATAATAATTATAAATAATTTTTCGGTATTGAATTAATTGATAGTAAATTTTTCGTAGCAAAATAAATTTATCATGAAATATTTAACTTATCATGTTTTATGTTAATTTATCGATTTGACAAAAATTCAATAATTTTCAGATTTCATTATAATAATCTAAAAATAGTTTTTCATAATTATATACATTAATAATCAAACTTATATAATAGAAATTTATTCAATAGTAAATTTTTCCAGTTTCATTGATTAATAGTTTCAAATAATTTTACAGTATTAAATTAAATTATAGTACGTTTTTCATAGCGAAATTGATTCAATTTCATGAAATATTTAATTTATAATGAAATATTTCATTTTTATATTACATACTTGAATTTCACGAAAATTCAATAATTGTCAGATTTCATTATAATCTTAAAAGAATTTTTCATAACTATATACTTTAATAATCAAACTCATAATATAGAAATTTATTCAATAGTAAATTTTTCCAGTAAAATTAATTAATAGTTCCTAGCAATTTTTTAGTATTGTATTAAGTTACAGTAAATTTTTCATAGCAAAATAAATTTATCATAAAAAATTTTTAATTTTTGATGTCAGAATTGGATTTGAAAAATATTCCATAATTATTAGATTTCATGATAATTTTAAAATTATTTTGCAATAATATATACGTTAAAAATCAACTTAACAAAATTGAAATTTAATTAACAGTAACTTTTTTTATTTACATCGATTAAAAGTTATGAATAATTTTTAGCAATAAATTAATTAATAGTAAATTTTTTGTAGCGAAATACATTTATCATGCAATATTTAATTTAACATGAAATATTTCATTTTTTTCATTACATAATTGGATTTGACGAAAATTCCATAATAATCAGATTTTATTATCTTACAATAGTTTTACATAATTATATACATTAATAATCAAACTAATTAAATAAAAATTGAAATAATAGTACATTTTTTTAGTTACATTGATTATTAGTTGTAAATCATGTTTTTGTAATTAATTAATTAATAGTGAATTCTTAATAGCAAAATCAATTTATCATGAAATATTTCATTTTTTTTTTGGATTTGACAAAAATTCCATAATACCCAGATTTCATTATGATTTCAAAAAAAATTTTCATTATTTTTCACATTAACAAAGTAATAAAATATCAATAGAATAAATTCTTTTATAATAATTTTCCATCGTAAAAGAAATTTATTATTATAAAATATTTAATAATATTCGTTTCTTGGATCCTATGAGAAGTCTTAAATAATTTTACATAATTATTTACATTACTAATCAAACTACTAAAATACGGAAAACTGCATCAATGGTTTTAATTTTAACAACTTGAGAAAAAAAGAATAAATTTTTTTAATTAAATTGATATATTATAACTTTAATAACTTTAATATATTATAACTAAAATTTCAGTATATTTTTTTTTCCTTCATTTTTAATCGAAAAAAAACACAAACTTTTTTAAACACCAAAAACCATCTCTAAAAGGCAAAAAAATATCCGAAAATCAGAGAAGTCTCGAATGAGAAATGAGGTGAATTAATGAAAATGGACGTTTTCTGATCCTCTCGATGTGCAAGGTTTTCAATTGGTCTTTGCATTTTATTGATTCTCTGGCAATCGTGGAAAATATTGGCGATATTTTTAAACCATAGCATTGCTTTCCAAAGAACGCTACCGGATGGCAGATCCGATAACTAATTATCGAAATTTCAATAAATCGATGTCGAACCTAATTATACCTACTAGTGTCCTGTAGCGATACAATAGATATTAATTTACTGTATCGATTCTGTATGAAGTATATTGACATAAATATTCGATTCAATTATTAAACAAATCTGGGAACAGACGCCGAAATTGAATCGTTATTCATCGTAATGTTGATAAAATCTTTTTTTATCTTACTTGCAATATAATTTAATCTTCACAGCTAATAGAATTAGTTTATAAAAATGAGTGACGAATCATATCTGTTTGCAACATCCATTTTTTATTGTTGACATCAGGAATGTAAGAATATGTAATGAAAAACTTTTTTTATTTTAATCATATCAAACGATAGAAATAGTAAACTGAATCAATAATAATAATAAAAAATAGGATGTTTTTTTTCGTGCAAATTTTATTCTGTTAAAGTCAACATGAAGCAATCACAAAAATTCAATTAAAAAAAACGAACCTGAATAAGCTGCGCGATTTGAAAAGAAATATCCAACGAACATTCAAGTTATTGTACAAAACCATGCACTTTCATCAATTTCGAGGAGGAGGGGGAGGGACGAGTTTTGTATTCGCTCTTGAATATTGACTCATTTGATAATAAAATTCGACGATCGTTGAATCGGTCAGAACGTAGTTTAGAGTGCTTAAAGCAAGATTCATACGAATAGAAATTCAATAGGTCGCGGATTATGGAACGAGTATCAAGTGCTCTTATATAGGTTTATAAAATTCAATTAAATCACGAGAGGATTATTACCTGTTGAATAGCAGAAACTGCCGATGTGCAGATTTAAAGGTAATGAATTAAAACTCTTTTTTAATATCGAAATCGACCCTCTACCGAAAAAATCGTCCATTTTTCGTTTTTTTTTTTTTTCATTTTTCAAAAGTCTCTTTTTTCCAAATTATTAAACAAATGACAGGGAATCCAAAAAAACTCTTTCCAAGAACTTTTTTTTTTCATTTAGAAATCGAATGGTTAAACGAAATTGAATAACAAATCGATCCACGCCACGATTTTATTTTCTTCTTATAAAATTTTATTTCCAGTAGAAGTTCTTATAAAATAATTTTTTTAATACAATTTTTTTGTATTATATTCAGTAAAATTTAGTTTATTAAGAGTTTTTGTCCTTATAGGTTTTTTAAAAACATTTCTTCCATAATTTTTCAGTTGGTTTCAGTTGATGACTAAATTTTCCTTCATTCTTTGTTTTTAATGTTAATATTCTCTTAATATACTTTTTAAAATAAGATTTTATAAAATATTTATTGAATATTTTCATTTTATATGAATAATTATATATTTTTTTTACATTGTAAAATTTTTTATAAAAATTCCACAGTTTATTAGAAATGTACGGGGCTCAAATATTTTCTTATGGAAATTTCATAGTGTCGACTTTTTAAAAAACAGAATTCTGAGAAGAAATTTCTTATTTTTATAAAAATGAAAATTACTCGGAGATGGATTTGAAAAAAAAAATTTGTTTTATATAGGTTTTCTATGTATCTATATTTATATGGATTCTCAGTATTTACAGATTTTTGATATACTTCAAATCATGAAGTTCTGCACGATTTTCTGGTATTTTAGAAAAAATCCTCATATTTTTATGAAATAATAGTTTCCTGAAATGTATTTTTCTCGAGTTTCTAAAGATTTCTGGAATTCAATCCTCTAAAATTTGAAATTCTATAGATTTTTAACATTGCATGAAATTCTAGTAATTCGTAAATTTATAGTACTTTTAATGTTTTCATTTTTTCGAAAACCATTTTTTGTTCCCAATTCATTAATTATTCGAATGTAATAAATTTATTGAAATTCTCTTTTTTCAAAATTACGAAATTTTTATATACGATATACATTAAATTTTTATATACTATACATTTTTATATATTATATATCCCTGTTTGAAATTTAAAAAAATGCTACAATGCTACAATGTCGCGCTACAGTATCGCGCTACAACAAGACGCTACAATGTAGCGCTACGATCAAAATACTAAACAAAAAATTAAAAAACAATCGTTTTGTTGTAATAAATTGTTTAATAATGCTTTTCTTATTGTTTTTTACCTTTTTATTACATTCGTTATTTGTTTATTACATTTTTAAATTTCTTTAATAATATTAATTCATTTGTCACTTATTTATTATATATTGGTCGTTTTTTATTCATCAATTTACATTTGCAATTGTTTATAACAATTATTCTCTCGTTCATTATATTAATATTCATACTAATATGAATAAAAAATATAATATCGAAAGTATCGATATTTATCAAAATATTTATTGATTATAGATATTGAATATTTTACGATTTCATTAATTTACTTTTACAATTGTTTATTACCATTTGTTCTCCCATTCATTATATTAATATTCATACCAATATTAATAAACAATATTATTTCAAAAATATCAATATTTATCGAAATGTTCATTAATTATAATTATTGAATATTTTATGATTTCATAAATTTACATTTACAATTGTTTATTAACGTTAGTTCTCCCATTCATTACATTAATATTCATACTGATATGAGTAAAAAATTTCATATCAAAAATATCAATGTTTATCAAAATATTTATTTAAAATAAAATACTATATTTTTATATATTATACATTTTTATATTTTAAAAAATATTTTTTTATTTTATATATATATTTTTTATATTAATTTTTTATATATTATTTTCTTATACATATTTTTATTTTTTTTCGAAAATTTTATATATTATAAAAATACGAAAGAAAAATACTCGTATCATAAAAATAAGAGGGAATTCAAAAAAAAACTCTTTCCGAAAACGTTTTTTTTTTTCATCCAGAAATGGAGTGGTGTAAACGAAACTTAATAACAAATCAGTCCACGCTTTTATTTTCTTCTTCGTAGTATTTCGAAAAAAATTGCCAGCCATGCAAATTCATGTTCGTTTTGCCTATCGAAATGGCGCGAGCACGAGTAAAATTTCAGCGGGAAAAATGCGCTTTTTTCGCGGTTGGCGAAACTTGCATTCAATTTTGATTGATTCAGTTGATAATCGAATAGCCAGGTTTGCATAGAAAATCAAGGTGCGGGGTTCTCCTAACGGGACGCGGAATAGCGCGGCGCTCGCAGCAAGTACAGGTCGAAATAGTTCCCAAAGGGCTGTATTATCATTGCGTAGTATTTCAGGTACATATTTCGTATTGTCATGTATCATCCGTCCTACGAGTGCGAGCACTCTTGTTCGTTATTCACACGCCGAGTGACTTTTGTGCCAGGCCTGTGGGGAAAACAAAAGCACAAATGAACGTACAACCCTGTGTACGTGTGTGTCGGGCCAAAAGATAACCTATGGCGTTGTTACATGCACCAATCTCCAAAACCAGAAACTTCGTTCTCGAGGAAAAAATTGCAAATTCCAAAGATTCGACAATTTCATTTTCTTGAAAATAAGCTCTTTCTTATAGAATAAGAGTTCCTCAAGTATTTTAAATCAAATAAATGTAATCAAATAAAATTAAATCAAATCCCTTGTAACTCATTTCTGAAGAAAATTTAAAAACTTTCTTTGGGTACTTGGGAAGAGGCTGCGAACGATCGCGGTCTTTGGGGATTCCCAAGTCCTCGCGGTTCGCCTGGGACACCAATGTCCTGCAAAGCCTGGAAACTGCAGGAAGGTCGCAAGTGCCACTAATCTATCGGGCGGCGCGCATCTGTGCGTCGCTGCACAGTGTTACCTGGTGTTACCAGCACTGGGAAATGGGAATCGAAGCCGCCGTGGCCGCTGTATCTTCTGACTGAAATATTTAGTGCACGGACTTTGACCACTGACACGCTCGGACCCGATCCTCGCCTGCGGTTCCTCCCGGGCGTACACCAATCCCAACTCATACATTCGTCCGTAAATCCCGAGCTGTTTACCCTCCGACTTTTTTCCACCCTCCCCTCCCCCGCCCCCTTGGACCTTTTATTTTTCTTTTTTAAACCTGTCCCGTTTAAATTGTGCATCCGCGTGTTTCGCCCAACTGATTCGTTTTTACATGCACGTTTTTTGGAGGGGTGAGGTGGTTTTTGAGGTTTAGTTTACATTGCGAGTTGTTTGCAGTTTTCGATGGCAGATTTTATTTAAATTTGTTGAAAATTTGTTGTTTAAAAAATATTCATCACAGTCTTTACAAAATTTTATAAGTAAATGAACGATTAACGGTCAATTTCCCGAATCGAAAATCCCGAATGACGTTTTTCCCGAAAGTTTATGTTCACGAGAAGTTGACATTTAAAGGGCTGTTACTCGTGCATAACGAATTTGTAAACATTCATGACAGCTGTCAACTTTTGGCGATAGTTTTTTGAACACTATAAATGAACTTCTCAAGGACTCTTTCTTCGAAGAAGGAATTTAATTTGAGAAGAATTAAATTCTTAATTAAATTCTTAACTATCGAAGAAATTTTGTTGAACATTGGAATCATAATAATAAATATAAATAATGCAATTAAAATTCATTGGAAATTTTAAAATCGTAAACAATTCTTGAAAATTTAAGAAACTTGTAAAACTTAGCAAAATGACGATAAATTTTGTAGATTGTGGTAAATTTCGAAAAACTCATAAAACTAAAAAAATTGGCTGATTTTCATAAAATGTTTGAAAATTAGTAAGTGATACAGAGATTGCCGAAAATTTTGAAAAATTAAAAAATCTTCAAAATATTAAGATTTTCCAGAATTCCAGAAAATTTAGAAAATTTGTACAACTTCAAAAAATGTCGATATATTCTGTAGATTGAGGGAAATTTTGAAAATGTCATAAAACTTCAGGAATTGTGTAATATTCTTAAAATGTTTGAAAATAAGTGAAGAAATAAGCAGATGTTATTTTGTTTATGATATTTTACTTAATTTTGTTATAAATTTGTTGTTTAAAAAATGTTCATCACAGTCTTTACAAAATTTCATAAATAAATGAACGATTAACGGTCAATTTCCCGAATCGAGAATCCCGAACGACTTTTTCTCGAATGACGTTTTTCTCGAAAATCAATTTTCCCGAATATCTTCTTTCCTGTAAGTTTATGTTTCTGGAAAAGTTGACATTTAAATTGCTATAACTCGTTTTTGGACACTTTAAATGAACTCAAGGGCTCTTTCTTCGAACAAATTTTGTTTAACATCGAAATAATATTAATGTATATAAATATTGCAATACAAAATCATTGAAAATTTTAAAATCGCAAGTAAT
The DNA here is from genome assembly GCA_030522825.1 of Platygaster orseoliae. NCBI lineage: Eukaryota > Metazoa > Arthropoda > Insecta > Hymenoptera > Platygastridae > Platygaster > Platygaster orseoliae. The sequence goes on from JAPYZL010017614.1 coordinate 22,622, forward strand.
TCTTGAAAATGTAAGAAATTTGTAAAGCTTAGGAAAATGACGATAAATTTTGTAGATTGCAGCAAATTTCAAAAATCTCATAAAACTAAAATAATTAGGTGATTTTCATAAAATCTTTGAAAATTAGTAAGTGATACAGAGATTATCGAAAATTTTGAAAAATTAAAAAATCTTAAACAACAAGTAGTAGTTTTTTTTTTATAGAAAAATTATATTTTTTAGTTTATGAAAATTCACCAAGAATTATCACAACCAAAAAACTTAAACTGTTACTTTTATATTTTTCGATATTTTATTTGAATTCTTTCTTAGTTTAATTTGAACTATTTTTTAGGTACTATTCAATATCAAAGAACGAGTAAATTTTTAAATTACTAATTACTTTTGTTAATTAAAATAATAATGTAAATATAATTTTGTTTTTGCCAATTTTATAATAATAATAATTATAAGAAAAAAAATACTTTTATGATTTTTAATGTACTAAATTTGAAATTATAGATTTTCTTCTATTAATAAGATTTGCATAGCGAAATTGTAAGAATCAAAATATTGAATTTCTCTGAATTTTCAACAACAAGTAGTAGTTTTGTAATAGAAAAATTCTATTTTCTATTCTGTAAAAATTTACAAAGAATTATTGAAACCGAAAAACTTGAACCATTGTTGTCAAATTTTTGGATCTTTTATTTGAATTTTTCAGTTTGATTTGAAATATATTATTACTATTCAATATCAAAGAACAAGTTTATTTTAAAATTACTAATTACTTTTGTTTATTATAATTAAAAATATAAGTGTAATGTCAGTTATATTTTAATATAATTTTGTTCTTGCCAATTTTATAGTTATATTTAAAATATAAAGATTGTCAATAACTCCGAAAAATTCAGAAAATTTGTAGAATTTCCAAAAATGTCGATATCTTTTGTAGATTGAGGGAAATTTTGAAAATGTCATAAAACTTCAAGAATTGTGTAGTATTCTTCAAACGTTTGAAAATAAGTGAAAAAATAAGCAGATTTTATATTGTTTATGAGATTATACTTCAATTTGTTATAAATTTGTTGTTTAAAAAATGTTCATCACAGTCGTTACAAAATTTCATAAGTAAATGAACGATTAACGGTCAATTTTCCAAATCGAGAATCCCGAATGGCTTTTTCTCGAATGACCTTTTTCCCGAAAATCCATTTTCCCGAATATCTTTTTTCCCGAAAGTTTATGTTCACGAAAAGTTGACATTTAAATTGCTATCACTCGTTTTTCAACACTATAAATAAACTTCTCAAGGACTCTTTCTTCGAACAAATTTTGTTTAACATCGAAATAATAAATATAAATATTGCAATTGGCAATCCTCTGAAAATCACAAAATCATGTAATATTGAAAATTTCTAACATTCTCTACAAAAATAAAAGAAAGTCGACTTGGATCGTTTAAAACTCTCATGGAAATAACATGATTTTTCTTTTTTGAATTGGGAATAATTGTGAGAAAGATTTTGGAGGTATTTGTAATTTTTATTTCAACGAGCCATGTTTTTATGTACTTATGACTTTTTTGGTCGTGCTCTCAACGAGATCCATTTGAGAACCGTGCACGTTCTCGGGAAGGCGACGGCGATACGAGCACTCCGGCACTATTAACATTTTTACGAGATCACGTAACGCGCAGCAGTGCAACGGAGCCATCCGATTCACTAACGATGTACGAGATTAATAGAGAATCACGGATAGCCAGTTTAATGTTTACTCAATGTGTAATAATTGGTTCGTTTATTGCAACAAACGTCGTTTCTTGCATTTTTTACAAGTTCCAAGAGAGAATTTTTACTTTCTCGTCACTTTTACAATAGTGAATGTGTTTAATATCAAACAATTGGTTTTATACGAAATTTTGTAATTTGCATTTTTCAATTATACTCATTTTGATTTTTTTTAATCGTAGAAATTTCAAGTTATCTAAATTTTACAGTTTGCGATGCACATTTCATATTTTTTTAAAATTTTCTTTTTTCATGTTTCAATCTTAGAATTCAATTTCAATGATTTATTGAGAATTGAAAATTCCGAATTTCGTTAAGCTTTAAGAAAAAATTGTTAATCGACTTTTCTTTATTTTTCCATCTTATAAAAATAAATGAATTGTTGGTTTCAACTGTCTACTCTTAATTAAAGTACTGAAAAAAGCAATTAATTTATTTTGTCATTTTTTGCTCCGTCGATAGAATTTTCGATGAGCGATGAAAATTTATAAACCGGTAATTTAGAATGTCAACTTATAATTGAAACACCAAAAAAAGGATTGCTCGATTTTTTCATCCTCTTCCTAACAAGCCATAGACATTGATGAACCGTTAATCTGAACTGTCACCATTTACCTTAAATACCCCAAAAAACAGAGAAATCGATTTTTTTTATTTTTCTGTTCTAGAAAGAACTTTTCGTTCGATAAACCGACGATCTCAACTGTCAATTTTGAATTGAAATAGTTTTAAAAAGGAATAACTGAATAATTCCAAATATAAAATTATGCGACAAACATTTATGTTTATTTTATTATTTGAAAACTGCGATTTAAAAAATGAAAATAAAACTTATAGTATTTTTCAGTATACATACATACTAATATGATACAGAATGCATCTTATTCTGAAATGTATTTTATGTTTTTTTTCTGATTGCAAGATACAATCAAATAATTCACTAACAATAATACTGAAATATCTACATTCATTTAAATTATCTTATTGCATTTATTTTTCAGTCAACCATTAAAATTCAAGAAATTTACTTTAAAAAAATATTAATTGAATAATGCACAATCTATAGTTATGTTGCATACATTTTTATATTTTTTATTAATTGAAAACTGTTGTATAAAAAATAAAAATGAAACTCATAGTATTTTTTAGTATTCCTATACATAATGATACTTGCTATACAGAGTGTAACAAATTCAAAAATTTATTTAAACTGCAATTTCTTTTCAGTGCAAAATATAAAAAAATAATTTACAAACAATAACGCTTTACTACATACAATGATTTAAATTATCTTCTTTCATTAATTTTTCGGTCAACTATCGAAATTCAAAAAAATTTATTAAAAAAGAGTATTAATCGAATAATGCACAATATATAATTATGTTGCATAAATTTTTATATTTTTTTTTAATTGAAAATTGCTGTATAAAAGATAAAAACATAACTCATAATATTTTTTATTATTCCTATACATACATACTTGTTATACATAGTGTACAAAATTTTGAAATTCATTTGAACTACAGTTTTTTTCAGAACAAAATATAACTAAATAATTCACCAAAAATAACACTGAACTATATGCAATTATTTAAATTATTTTCTTTCATTAATTTTTCAGTAACCATCAAAATTCGAGAAATTTACTTTAAAAAAGTATAAATCGAATAATGCACAATCTTTAATTATGTTGCATGCATTTTTTAATAATTGAAAACTTCTGTATAAAAAATAAAAACAAAACTCATAATATTTTTTAGTATTCCTATACATACAGATACTTGTTATACAAAGTGTACAAAATTCTAAATTTCATTTGAACTACAATTTTTTTTCTGAACAAAATATAATCAAATAATCCACCAACAATAACACTGAACTATATGCAATTATTTAAATTATCTCATTTCATTAATTTTTCAGTCAACCATCAAAATTAAAGAAATTTACTTTAAAAAAATATTAATCGAATAATGAACAATCTATAATTATGATGCATACATTTTTATATTTTTTTTTAATTGAAAACTGCTGTATAAAAAATTAAAAAATAATTCATAATATTTATTATTATTCCATTCCTATATATACATACTTGTTAACATAGTGTACGAAATTCTGAAATTCATTTAAACTACAATTTTTTCAGAACAAAATATAAATAAATAATTTACCAACAATAACGCTAAACCCCATACAATTATGAAAATCACCTTCATTAATTTTTCAGTCAACTATCAAAATTCAAGAAAATTTACTTTAAAAAAGTATTAATTGAATAATGTACAGTCTATAATTATGTTGCATACATTTTTCAATAATTGAAAACTGTTGTATAAAAAAAAAAACTCATAATATTTTTTGGTATTCTTAAACATACTGATACTTATGATAAAAAGTGTACAAAATTCTGAAATTCATTTTAACTAAAACTTTTTTCAGTGCAATATATAATTGAATAATTCACCTTCTTGGATTAATTTTTCAGTAAACCATCAAAATCCAAGAAAGTTCACTCTCCAATGCATCGAAATCCCCCCGCCATTCCCCGAAACTTCGAGTCCATTCCCAAAATCGAGTTTAAAAATTCCCCACCCCTCAGAGCGATATCCTCTCAAAGCCGAAACCACCATGCCCTGAATAAATCACCGGCCCGCGAAATAATTCACGCGACATGGAAAACTTGCCTGACGAAAAAAGCGTATAACCCGGTGGGTATATCACGCGTGATCAGTATCAGAAAAATCTCTTCCACGCGAAACGGGCAGAAGAAGCGAAAGAAGCGAAAAGTAGTGCATGCATTTCTTATTTGAGCAGACGGTTGTTGAAAGTAAGATGACGGGACGCGAAAAACTCTCGGTAGTGCAACAGCCGTGGCATCCACGTCTTTCCATCCATTTTTTCTTCCCCTTTTTTTTTCTTCCGGGGGTAAGATAAAGTTGGCGGCAATATGCTGATAGGTGAAATGGCGGGGGTCAAGTGAGAAAAGCTCGTACCACAGGTGCGCATGTGGGCCGAGTTTGTCGCGTAACTTTTCAACTAAATAAACTACAGTTTGAAACCTTTGGCCGTCCTAGACACCGCTGGGACCTTGTTAATAATCCACACTCCGAGGCCGGTCAGTTGACGGCGTCGCGGGAATTCTGAAGAATTTTCTATCACCGCGCCCTGCAACATAACCCCGCGAAAACATTCGCTCGCCTCATGAATAAATTGCCGGATTTTTTTTTAACGTCGTTCGCCGAGTTTGACGGTGTTTCGGAAAGGGGTTTTTTAATTCCCTTCGTGGCGGAGAGCTCGGAATTTTTTATTGTCTTTGACATGTGGATATGAGATAAATCTTTGTCTCCCGTGACTCCCATGTTTTTAGCTCGTAAAATTCTGATTTTCTTTCCCAAACAACAAGAGAGCTTTGTTTTTTACTTTCTACGAAATGCAAATCTTGGTTTTTTTTATAACTAATATTTTAATCAGAATTTTTCAGGTAAATTTTTTTTTTGTTTTATATACACAAAAGTATAGCAAAAATGACTGTTTTTTTATTATTAATATTTATAATTGAAAGGTCGGCGGTCAAAACCGGTTAAGTGAGCTTTCAATAAGGCAGCTTTTTAACGTGTTATACATAAGAAACCCGCCTTATCGAAATGTCACTTAGTCGGTTTTGACCGCCGACCCTTCAATTAATATTTGAATCAGAATTTTTCAGGTTAAAATTTTTTTAAATTATTAATATATAATAAAATTTATCATAACTAATACATATTTTCTATTTATTTTTTGTTTCTATTTATAATATTTACGTTTCTATTAATAATAACTAATAAATATTAATAATAACTAAAAAAATTGTGATTTTCTTCCCTGAACAACAAGAGAACTTTGTTTGTTATTTTTTACGAAATCCAAATCTTAGTTGTTTTTACAATCAATTTTTTATCAAAATTTTTCAGGTAAAAACTTTTTTCTTGTTTTATATACACAAAATAATAGCAAAAATTATTTTTTTTCTATAATTAATATTTATAATTAATATACTAATCACAATTTTTCAGGTGAAAACTTCTAAAATTATAAACGTCTAATAAATATTTTCTATATTGTCTATTATTCATTTTATTTTATATCTGCTTTTTTGTTTCTATTTATAATATTTACGTTTCTCTTTATAATAACTAATACATAATTATAATAACTAAAAAAATTAAAAATAACTAATAAAATTCTGATTTTTTTCCCGACCAACAAGAGAGCTTTGTTTTTTACTTTTTACGAAATGCAAATCTTGGTTTTTCTTAAAATTAATATTGTAATCAGAATTTTTCAGGTAACACATTTTTTTTTTGTTTCATATGTACACAAAAGTATAGCAAAAATAACTGTACAGGTTTAAATACTATGAGAATTCTTTTATTGTAATGTGGATGAGTAAAAATAACAATATAATATTTCAATTACGAGTCAATCAGATAGTTTTTTTTTTTGCTAATTGGAGTGCATAGATTACGTAAATGAAAAATTCCAACTTTTGCAGAGAATGTTAGAAATATTTCAGAGAATCGTCAATTTTATTATTTCTATTTTTTAATGTTATTAAATTTTCCTGACAAACACAATATTCGGCAGCATACATATTTACTATAATAATATTCAAATTTGGAAATTTTTTGCTCAAAACAATTTTCGGGAGCGTTTTTCAAAAAATGCGTCTTTCCATTTTGAAATACTTAAAACATTCAAATAGTTTTGTTTATATTAACGAATGTTTCCCATTTATCTTTTTAAGTCTTGTGAATTTCGAATTTGCGGCATGTCAATCAAAAGATATTACTTGGTAACTATCAAAACTTTGAGGATAAAATATTGATTGATTTAAGAGACGTATTTTTTTATTATCCAATAGTATTATAATCTATATCCAATTACTGAAATTTGAAAGTCCAGTGTATCTAAAATTGAAATTATAAAATTTGAGTGGTATTTTTTTACAAGAATAATTATTTTACTGCTAAAATTTACGATGATTTATAACAATTAAATATTTACGGTATAATAAACTAAAATTTAATTCATACATAAATACTACATATAATATGTTGTTTATTGGTCGATTTGAAGACAGACGTTTTTTTAGGCCCAGAACAAATTTTTCTGTTAATAATACTAAATTTATGGATAGTTCCTGAACAAATCGTAAAAATTTCATGCAGTTTTGTAACTATGCAATTATTTTTCTACATATTTTATTATTATTAATCGCAGTCGAAAACCTTGAACGGTAGTACAAGGAAAATTTGTTGTAATAACGTTTCCCCGGGAGGAACAAGTCAAAGGACCGGAAATTGATGGCATTTTGAATGATCAAAGCTCGTGATGGGTTATTGAAAATGAACGCAAGCGTAATGAATTCTCGTCAACGATAATCGCGCTGTCTCAAGTTATAACAAATACCGTTGATGGCTCTATTGACGGCGCGCGCGTGTAAAAACGCGAACATTAATCGCTTTTCATCAATGCCAGTGCAATGTGTACAATCTTGTTTTCCCACGTTATTATAATTTCATTATTACGCACGTATTGACATGGAGAATTCATCTTGTGTTTTCGCTGTATGAATTGCTCGAAAAAAATACTGTTTTGCTGAATGATGAATTTTTTATTGAAGCTATAAAAGTTAAAGTTTAATGAATTTTGAGTGTTTTTGTAGATTTCTTAAAATGTACCGTCTTTATAGATTGCAAGTACTTCATAAATTTCTTGTCCTTTTGGGTTTTTCTTTAAAAAAGGCCACATTTTACGATAGGATTAAAACTTGACTTAATATAAAACTTAATTACATAATATAATAAATAATATATATTTGAATATATTATAATATTATAATTTTATATAATATATATAAATAATAACACAAATTCATAATAAAAACCAGTTAGAGTTTTATAAGAAATTTCAAATTTTTTCAAGAAAATATTCAAACCTCGTACATTTCTTATTAACTAGATTTTTGAAGAAATAAATTTTTCATAAACATTTCTACAGGAAATAAAATTTTATAAGAAAAGTTTTTTATTACAAAAATCTTAAAGTTTTGACCTTTTTTAAAACGACGAATTCCATCGTTGATGATTTAATGAATTTTCTTTTTCGACGATTTTTAGGGGCTTTGCTGAATTCGCTATTTTGAGGTTTTAAATTATTGATGATAAATCTCAGAAAAAAATGAATACAAATCTCAATACAAAAATATTACGAAAAGACAATTGGAATTACATGTCAAATCTTGTTCCATATCTGGTAATTTCAAATAAAATAATACGAGAGGACCATTCAATATTATAAAATTTTGAAATAATTTAAAAACATCATCAGGAATAAAATGATTACTTTCTCTCCCTGTTAATAAAACGGAATGATGTACATATATGTACATAAAATAATTCAAAAAGTCCATTGAAATTAAATAATTCTATAATTCCATTTTAATACCATAGAATAATACAAAGGTATCAAAAGTACTTGATAATATAATTTATCGTATATTATAAATAATGTATTTATATATTATAAAGTATTTAATAATATAATTTATAATAATAATTTTAAAAAATTTCTTTTTCTCCATTTGAATAAAATAATAAATACAAAGAGACCATTGTAATTGTATAATGTAGATTTTCTTACTTCCGTTTGATTTCAATAAAAAAAAAATCTAAAATTAATAATAGCATTAAAAAATAAAAGTAAACCATTGGATTCAACGAAAAACTTTTCCTACTTTTCGTTTCAGTAAATTAAAATAATATACACTAATTGTTAAAGTTGGTAAATAATACAAAGAAACCTTAGATTTAAATAATGAATATTGACTTATTTCTATTTTATCATAATAAAATAATAGAATGGTACCAATAGTATTGAAGAATAAAATTGAATTATAAAAAGTGATCATTAGATGTAATCAGTTTAAATAGTCTTATTTCCGTTAGATTAAAATAAAATAATAGAGTGACAATCAGAATTATATAATGAAAGTTGCCTCACTGCTCTTTGATTATAGTAAAATAATATATAGGTGCATTTAAATTAGCAAATAAAATAATTATATAAAAAGATTCCAAAAAAAAGCCATGACAGAATAGATATTTCTCCCTTGTAGCATACAATATTTTTTCCCATGCATGTGTAAAAGTGGCCACTTCATTTTTATGGAACGCAGGAACGAAATCCTCTTTTTGGAGTACCGGATCAAAGGGAAGAAAGTTGCCTGATCCGTGGTTAATGAATGTTTCCCAGGGTTTTTGTTGATATTTCCCGCTGATTTTCGAGTACTCCAAAAAGGGGCTTTTGTTCCCGCATCCCATAGAAATAAAGTGGCCTTTTTTACGGATGCATGGGAAAAATTAATTTTTTGTTCATTCTGTGAATTTTTCAATGTTAAAAAATATGTGAATCGATAAGTGGATGATGAATAAAAGTTTTCATGTTTTCGAGTTATTTTGTGCGAACATGATCCTAATTATCGGGTGAGAAAAAGTGAATTAGGTCCGGAGTAATCACAGAAGCGTGTAATACAGATACATCTGTCGTGTTATAACAGTGTCCGACGCTACAATTTCCTCTCCCGAGTTGTCGAGTGCGCTGACTGTCACAGTTACGTGTAACTTTCCTCTCCCTCGCATGTATAATTTCCAACATTTAGCGCTTACGGAAGTCGCATACTTCCGCTGCGATTAAAAAGTTATTTTGTCATTTTGTCTTTGGCGAAGGAATTTCGCTACTGTTATGCGGGTCAGTGTTTTCAAGACGATTCCTCGCTCTCATGAAAAAAGGAAATTTGTTTCTTTAATTAGCGTTTTTCCAACGAGCAAAATGGACTGGCGTGGGGTTAGTTTTTGGAATTTTCGCATGAATACTGTAGAAATTATTAAAACTGTAAAAATTGATTGACTTTTATATCTCGTTAAAAACAAAACAAAAAGTGCTATTAAGGACAATTTTTATTCATTATTCATTATAATTCATGATTGCAGTACACTTTTCCCAAAACAAAGTTTCCCGATGGACATTTTTCCCAAAAAATGCAGTTTCCAAAGAAGCATTTTCCCAAAGTGTATTTGTTCCAAAGTACATTTTTCCCAAAATACATTTTTTTAGGATATCTCTTTGTAAATTATATTAATTTGATTTTATTAACTCAAAAAATTATATTGTCAGTAATGAAAATTTTGGAACATGCATTTTTCATAATAATTTCACATTCAGGTTTTTGAATTCAAACTTTCCCATCATATAAGCAAATTTCAGTAAATTTTTCGTAAATGAAAAATTATTGGAAAAAAATCGAATAAACATAAATTAAAATGTATTTATTATTATTTAAATTTCTCCAGTAAATAAAATAAATCACTGTAAAATAAGACTTGAAATTACTCAAAATATAAAATAAGTATTTTTCGATTCCAGGGTCCAAAATATCAAATTATCAGTAATAGAAATCCTGAAACATGAACTTTTCAGTATACAGGGTGCGCCACCAAAATCCGGACAAAAAACCATTCAATATTCCCGCGATAATATGCTTCAGAAAGATATCGCTTTCAGTGTCTGAAT